>JAUNZM010000966.1:0-88940 GCA_033459285.1 Clamator glandarius
CTTCTAAATGCCCCCAGACACTTCTAGAGAGCCCAGGGCCCGTCTAAAAGCACCCAGACCCTTCTAGAGAACCCGAGGACCCTTCTAAAACCTCCCAGACCCTTCTAGACCCTCCCGGGATCTTTCTAAAAGCCCCCAGACCCTTCTAGAGCCCCCCAGGACCATTCTCAAAGACTCCAGACCCTTCTAGAGCCCCCAGGACCCTTCTAAAAGCCCCCAGACCCTTCTAGATCCTCCCCGTATCATTCTAAATGCCCCCAGACCCTTCTAGAGGACCCCAGGACCATTCTAAAAGCCGCCAGACCCTTCTAGAGCCTCCCCGGATCATTCTAAAAGCCCATAGACGCTTCTAGATGCCCCCAGGACCATTCTAAAACCCTCCAGACATTTGTAGAGCCTCCCAGGACCCTTCTAAACGCCCCCAGACCCTTCTAGAACCTCCCCGGATCCTTCTAAAAGTACCCAGACCCATCTGGATCCTCCCAGGACCCTTCTAAAAGAACCCAGACCCTTCTAGAGGCCCCAAGAACCCTTCTAATAGCCCCCCAGACCCTTCTAGAGCCCCTCAGGACCCTTCTGAAAGCCCCCAGACGCTTCTAGAGACCCGCAGGACCCTTCTAAATGCCCCCAGACCCTTCTAGATTCTCCCAGGACCCTTCTAAAAGCCCCCAGACCCTTCTAGAGCTCCCCAGGACCCGTCTAAAATACCCCAGACCCTTCTAGAGGTCCCCCAGGGCCCCTCTAGTGGTGCCCAGACCCTTCTAGAGCCCCCAAGGACCATTCTAAAAGCCCCCAGACCCATCAAGAGCTCCCCAGAACCCTTCTAAAATCCCCCAGACCCTTCTAGAGGCCCCTAGGGCCCCTCTAATGGTCCCCAGACCCTTCTAGAGCCCCCAAGGACCCTTCTAAAATCCCCCAGACCATTCTAGAGCTCCCCAGGACCCTTCTAAAATCCCTCAGACCCTTCAAGAGCCCCCCAGAACCCTTCTAAAATCCCCCAGACCCTTCTAGAGCCCCCCAGGACCCTTCTAAAAGTCCCCAGACCTTTATAGACCCTCCCCGGATCCTTCTAAAAGCACCCAGACCCTTCTAGAGCCTCCCAGGACCCTTATAAAATCCCTCAGACCATTCTAGAGCCCCACAGGACCCTTATAAAAGCCCCTAGAGACTTCTAGATGCCCCCAGGACCATTCTAAAAGCCCTCACACCCTTCTAGAGCCCACCAGGACCCTTCTACAAGCCGCCAGACCCTTCTAGAGCCCCCCAGGACCCTTCTAAAAGCTCCCAGACCCTTCTAGAGACCCGCAGGACCCATCTAAATGCCCCCAGACCCTTCTAGAGTTTCCCAGGACGCTTCTAAAAGCCCCCAGACCCTTCTAGAGCTCCCCAGGACCCGTCTAAAATACAACAGACCCTTCTAGAGGCCTCCAGGTCCCCTCTAGTGGTCCCCAGACCCTTCTAGAGCCCCCAAGGACCATTCTAAAAGCACCCAGACCCTTCTAGAGGCCCCTAGGGCACCTCTAATGGTCCCCAGACCCTTCTAGAGCCCCAAGGACCCTTCTAAAAGCCCCCAGACCCTTCTAGAGACCCGCAGGACCCTTCTAAATGCCCCCAGACCTTTCTAGAGGCCCCCAGGATCCTTCTAAAATCCCCCAGACCCTTCTAGAGCCCCCCAGGACACTTCTAAATGCCCCCAGACCCTTCTAGAGCCCCCCAGGACCCTTCTAAAAGCCCCCAGACCCTTCTAGAGCTCCCCAGGACCCGTCTAAAATACCCAAGACCCTTCTAGAGGTCCCCAGGGCCCCTCTAGAGGTCCCCAGACCCTTCTAGAGCCCCCAAGGACCATTCTAAAAGCCCCCAGACCCTTCAAGAGCTCCCCAGAACCCTTCTAAAATCCCCCAGACCCTTCTAGAGGCCCCTAGGGCCCTTCTAATTGTCCCTAGACCCTTCTAGAGCCCCCAAGGACCCTTCTAAAAGCCCCCAGACCCTTCTAGAGCCCCGCAGGACCCTTCTAAATGACCCCAGACCCTTGTAGACGATCCCTGGATCCTTCTAATAGCCCCCAGACCCTTCTAGAGCCCCCCAGGACCCTTCTAAAAGTCCCCAGACCCTTCTAGACCCTCCCTGGATCCTTCTAAAAGCACCCAGACCCTTCTAAAGCCTCCCAGGACCCTTATAAAATCCCTCAGACCATTCTAGAGCCCCCCAGGACCCTTCTAAAAGCTCCCAGACCCTTCTAGAGACCCGCAGGACCCATCTAAATGCCCCCAGACCCTTCTAGAGTCTCCCAGGACCCTTCTAAAAGCCCCCAGACCCTTCTAGAGACCCGCAGGACCCTTCTAAATGCCCCCAGACCTATCTAGAGGCCCCCAGGATCCTTCTAAAATCCCCCAGACCCTTCTAGAGCCCCCCAGGACACTTCTAAATGCCCCCAGACCCTTCTAGAGCCCCCCAGGACCATTCTAAAAGCCCTCAGACCCTTCTAGAGATTCCCAGGACCCTTCTGAAAGCCCCCAGACCCTTCTAGATGCGCCCAGGACCCTTCTAAAAGACCCCAGACCATTCTAGAGCCCCCCAGGACTCTTCTAAAAGCCCCCAGACCCTTCTAGAGAAGTCCAGGGCCCTTCTAAAAGCACCCAGACCCTTCTAGAGCTCCCCAGGACCCTTCTAAAATCCCTCAGACCCTTCTAGAGCCCCCCAGGATCCTTCTAAAATCCCCCAGACCCTTCTAGAACCCCCCAGGACCATTCTAAAACCACCCAGACCATTCTAGACCCTCCCCGGATCCTTCTAAAAGCACCCAGACCCTTCTAGAACCTCCCAGGACCCTTCTAAAATCCATCAGACCATTCTAGAGCCTCCCAGGACCGTTCTAAAAGCCCCCAGATCCTTCTAGAGACACGCAGGACCCTTCTAAAAGCCTCCAGACCCTTCTAGAGCAACCCAGGACCCTTCTAAAAGCCCCCAGACCCTTCTAGAAATTCCACGTATCCTTCTAAAAGCCCCCAGACACATCTAGATCCCCCCAGGACCCTTCTAAATGCACCCAGACCCATCTAGAGCCCCCCAGGACCCTTCTAAAAGCATCCAGTCCCTTCTAGAGGCCACCAGGACAGTTCTGAATGCCCCCAGACCCTTTTAGAGCGCTCCAGGACCCTTCTAAAAGCCTCCAGACCCTTCTACATGCCCCCAAGACCCTTCTGAAAGCCCCCAGACCCTTCTAGAGCTCCCCAAGACCCTTCCAAATACACCCAGACACTTCTAGCGACCCCCAGGATAATTCTGAAAGCCCCAGACCCTTCTAGGGCTCCCCAGGACTCTTCAAAAAGACCCCAGACCCTTCTAGAGCTCCACAGGACCCTTCTAAAAGCCCCAGACCCTTCTAGACCCTAACCGGATCCTTCTAAAAGCACCCAGACCCTACTAGAGCCTCCCCGGACCCTTCTACAACTCCTCAGACACTTCTAGAGGCCCCCAGGACCCTTCTAAAAGCACCCAGAGATTTCTAGATGCACCCAGGACCATTCTAAAAGCTCTCACACCCTTCTAGAGCCCCACAGGACCATTCTAAAAGCCCTCAGACCCTTCTAGAGACACGCAGGACCTTATAAATGCCCGCAGGCCCTTCTAGAGTCTCCCAGGACCCTTCTAAAAGCCCCCAGACCCTTCTAGATCTCCCCAGGACCCTTCTAAAATACCCCAGACCTTTCTAGAGGCACCCAGGGCCCCTCTAGTGGTCCCCAGACCCTTCTAGAGCCCCCAAGGACCATTCTAAAAGCCCCCAGACCCTTCTAGAGACCCGCGGGACCCTTCTAAATGCACCCAGACCCTTCTACAGCCTACCAGGACCCTTCTAAAAGCCCCCAGACCCTTCTAGAGACCCGCAGGACCCTTCTAAAACAACCCAGACCCTTCTAAGACCATCCCAGGACCCTTCTAATATCCCCCAGACCCTTCTAGAGCCCCCCAGGACCCTTCTAAAAGCCTCCAGACCCTTCTAGACCCTCCCCGGATCCTTCTAAATGCACCCAGACCCTTCTAGAGCCCCCCAGGACCCTTATAAAAGCCCCCAGAGCCTTCTAGATGCCCCCAGGACCCTTCTAAAAGCTCCCACACCATTCTAGAGCCACACCGGAACCTTCTAAAAGCCTCCAGACCCTTCTAGAGCCCCCCAGGACCCTTCTAAAAGCCCCCAGACCCTTCTAGAGCCCCCAGGACTCTTCTAAAAGCCGCCAGACCCTTTTAGAGGCCCCCAGGACTCTTCTAAAAGCCCCCAGACCCTTCTAGACGCCCCCTGGACCCTTCTAAAAGCCTCCAGACATTTGTAGAGCCCCCCAGGACCATTCTAAATGCACCCAGACCCATCTAGACCCTCTCCGGATCCTTCTAAAAGCACCCAGACCCATCTGGATCCTCCCAGGACCCTTCTAAAAGACTCCAGACCCTTCTAGATGAGCCCAGGACCCTTCTAAAAGCTTCCAGACCCTTCTAGAGGCCCCCAGGACCCTTCTGAAAACCCCCAGACCCTTCTAGAGCCCACCAGGACCCTTCTAAATGCCCCCAGACCCTTCTAGAGCCGCCCAGGGAGCTTCTAAAAGCTTCCAGACCCTTCTAGAGGCCCCCAGGACCCTTCTGAATGACCCCAGACCATTCTAGAGCCCCCCAGGACCCTTCTAAAAGCTCCCAGACCCTTCTACAGCCCCCCAGGACCCTTCTGAAAGCCCCCAGACCCTTCTAGAGCTACCCAGGACCCTTCTAAAATCCCCCAGACGCTTCTAGAGCCCCTTAGGACCCTTCTAAAAGCACCCAGACCCTTCTAGAGCCCCCTAGGCCCCTTCTAAAAGCACCCTGACCCTTCTAGAGCCCCACAGGACCCTTCTAAAAGCCCCCAGACCCTTCTAGACCCTCCCTGGATCATTCTAAAAGCAACCAGACCCTTCTAGAGCCTCCCAGGACCCTTCTAAAATCCCTCAGACAATTCTAGAGGCCCCCAGGACCCTTCTAAAAGCCCCCAGAGCCTTCTAGATGCCCCCAGGAACCTTCTAAAAGCCCTCACACCCTTCTAGAGCCCACCAGGACTATCCTAAAACTCCCCCGACCCTTCTAGAGCCCCCCAGGACACTTCTAAAAGCACCCAGACCCTTCTAGAGACCCGCAGGACCCATCTAAAAGCCCCCAGACCCTTCTAGAGGCCCCCCGGACCCTTCTAAAAGACCCCAGACCCTTCTAGAGGACCCCAGGAACCTTCTGAAAGCCAGCAGAACATTCTAGAGTCACCCAGGACCCTTCTAAAGGCACCCAGACCCTTCTAGAGCCCCCCAGGACCCTTCTAAAAGACTCCAGACCCTTCTACAGCCCCCCAGGACCCTTCTGAAAGCCCCCAGACCCTTCTAGAGCTACCCAGAACCCTTCTAAAATACCCCAGACCCTTCTAGAGCTCTCCAGGACCCTTCTAATATCCCCCAGACCCTTCTAGATGCCCCCAAGGCCCCTCTAATGATACTCAGACCCTTCTAGAGCCCCCAAGGACCCTTCTAACAGGACCCAGACCCTTCTAGAGACCCGCAGGACAATTCTAAAAGCCCCCAGACCCTTCTACAGCCTCCCGGGACCCTTCTAAAAGACCCCAGACCCTTCTAGAGCTCCCCAGGACCCTTCTAAAAGCACCCAGACCCTTCTAGAGCCCCCCAGGACCCTATAAAAGCACCCAGACCCTTCTTGAGGCACCCAGGACCCTTCCAAAATACCCCAGACCCTTCAAGAGCTACCCAAAGACCCTTCTCAAAGAACCCAGACCCTTCGAGAGCCCGCCAGGACACTTCTATAAGCCCCCAGACCCTTCTAGAGGACCCCAAGGCCCCTCTTAAGGACCCCCGTCTCTCCTAGAAGGGTCTCGGGGCTTTTAGAAGGGCCCTGGGGGGCTCTAGAATGGTCTGGGGGCTTTTAGAAGGGTCCTGGGGTTCTCTAGAAGGGTCTGGGGGCTTTTGAAAGTATCCTGGTGGCCTCTAGAATGGTGTTGGATATATCAGAGGGGTCCGGGGATGATCTAGAATGGTCTGGGGACTTTTAGAAGGGTCCGGGGGGCCTCTAGAAGGGTCTGGAGGCTTTTAGAAGGGTCCTGCGAGGTTCTAGAAGGGTCCGGGGGCTTTTAGAGGGGTCCTGCGAGGCTCTAGAAGGGTCTGAGGGCTTTTAGAATGATCCGGGGAGGGTCTAGAAGAGTCTGGGGGTTTTTAGAATGGTCCTGGGGCTCTCTAGAAGGGTCTGGGTGCTTTTTGAAGGGTCCTGGGAGGCTCTAGAATGGTTTGGGGGCTTTTAGAATGGTCCTGGGTGGCTCTAGAAGGTTCTGGTTGCTTTTCGAATGGTCCTGGCTTATCTAGAAGGGTCTGGGGGCATTTAGAAGGGTCCTGGGTGTCTCTAGAAGGGTCTGGGTGCTTTTAGAATGGTCCTGGGGGGCTCTAGAAGGGTCTGGTGGCTTTTAGAAGGGTCCTGGGTGGATCTAGAAGGTTCTGGAGGCTTTCAGAAGGATCATGGGGGTCTCTAGAATGGTCTGGGGGCTTTTAGAAGGGTCCTGTGGAGCCCTAGAAGGGTCTGGGTTCTTTTAGAAGGGTCCTGGGATGCTCTAGAAGGTTCTTGGGGCTTTCAGAAGGGTACTGGGAGGCTCTATAAGGGTCTGGGTGCTTTTAGAACTGTCCTGGGGGGCTCTAGAAGGGTCTGGGGTCTTTTAGAATGATCCGGGGACGGTCTAGAAGGGTCTGGATGCTTTTTGAAGGATCCTAGGGGGCTCTAGAAGGGTCTGAGGGCGTTTAGAAGGATCCGGGGAGTGTCTAGAAGGGTCTGGGAGCTTTTAGAAGGATCCTGGGGGTCTCTAGAAGGGTCTGGTGGCTTTCAGAAGGGTCCTGGGAGGCTCTAGAAGGGTCTGGGTGCTTTTATAAGGGACCGGGGAGCCTCTAGAAGGGTCTGGGTGCTTTTAGAAAGGTCCTGGGGGGCTCTAGAAGGGTCTAGAGGCTTTTAGACGAGTCCTGGGGGCCTCTAGAAGGGTCTGGGGACTTTTAGAAGGGTCCTGGGTGGATCTAGATTGGTCTGGGTGCTTGTAGAAGGGTCCTGGGGAGCTCTAGAAAAGTCTGGGGGCTTGTAGAATGGTCCTGGGGGGGCTCTAGAGGGGTCTGGTGGCTTTTAGAAGGGTCCTGGGGTGCTCTAGAATGGTCTGGGTGCTTTTAGAAGGGTCCTGGGAGGCTCTAGAAGGGTCTGGGGGCTTTTAGAAGGGTCCTGGGTGGCTCTAGAATGGTCTGGGGGCTTTAAGAAGGGTCCTGGGAGGATCTAGAAGAGTCTGGGGGCTTTTAGAAGGATCCTGGGAGGCTCTAGAAGGGTCTGGGGGCTTTTAGAATGGTACTGGGATGCTCTAGAAGGGTCTTGGTGCTTTTAGAATGGTCCTGGAGGGCTCTAGAAGGTTCTGGGTGCTTTCAGAAAGGTCCAGGGGGCCTCTAGAAGGGTCTGGAAGCTTTTAGAAGGGTCCGGGGGGGCTCTAGAATGGTCTGGGGGCTTTTAGACGGGTCCTGGCGTGCTCTAGAAAGGTCTGGGGACTTTTAGAAGGGTCCTGGGGTGCTCTAGAAGGGACGGGGTGCCTTAAGAGGAGGCCTGGGGGGCTCTAGAAGTGTCTGGGGGCTTTTAGAAGGGTCCTGGGGTGCTCTAGAAGGGTCTGGGGTCTTTTAGAAGGATCCGGGGAGTGTCTATAAGTGTCTGCGGCCTTTCAGAAGGGTCCTGGGAATCTCTAGAATGGTCTGGGTGCTTTTAGAAGGGTTCTGGGTGCCTCTTGAAGGGTCTGGGGGCATTTAGAAGGGTCCTGGGGGGCTCTAGAAGGGTCTAGGGGCTTTTAGAAGGGTACTGGGGGGCTCTAGAAAGGTCTGGGGGCTTTTAGAATGATCCTGGGGGGCTCTAGAAGGGTCTGGGGTCTTTTCGAAGGATCCGAGGAGGGTCTAGAAGGGTCTGGGGGCTTTTAGAAGTGTCCTAGGGGACTCTAGAAGGGTCTGGGGGCTTTTAGATGGGTCCTAGGGGGCTCTAGAAGGGTCTGGGGGCTTTTGGAATGATCCTGGGGGGCTCTGGAAGGGTCTGGGAGCTTTTAGAAGGGTCCTGGGTGGCTCTAGAAGGGTCTGGGGGCTTGTAGAAGGGTCCTGGGGGGCTCTAGAAGGGTCTGGGGGCTTTTAGAAGGGTCCTGGGGGCATCTAGAAAGATCTGGGAGCTTTTAGAAGGGTTCTGGGGGCTCTAGAAGGGTCTGGGGGCTTGTAGAAGGGTCCTGGGTGCCGCTAGAAGGGTCTGGGGGCTTTTAGAATGGTCCTGGGTGGCTCAAGAAGGGTCTTGGTGCTTTTAGAAGGGTCCTGGGGTGCTCTAGAAGGGTCTGGGGGCTTTTAGAAGGGTCCTGGGGGGCTCTAGAAGGGTCTGGGGGCTTTTAGAAGGGTCCTGGAGGTCTCTAGAAGGGTCTGGGGGCTTTTAGAAGCGTCCTGGGTGGCTCTAGAAGGGTCTGGGGGCTTTTAGAAGGGTCCTGGGGGTCTCTAGAAGGGTCTGGGAGCTTTTAGAAGGGTCCTGGGAGGCTCTAGGAGGGTCTGGGGGCTTTTAGAACTGTCCTGGGATGCTCTAGAAGGGTCTGGGGGCTTTTAGAACTGTCCTGGGATGCTCTAGAAGGTTCTGGGGGCTTTCAGACGGGTCCGGGGGTGCTCTAGAAGGGTCTGGGGGCTTTTAGAAGGGTCCTGGGTGGCTCTAGAAGGTTCTGGTTGCTTTTCGAATGGTCCTGGCTTATCTAGAAGGGTCTGGGGGCATTTAGAAGGGTCCTGGGTGTCTCTAGAAGGGTCTGGGTGCTTTTAGAATGGTCCTGGGGGCTCTAGAAGGGTCTGGTGGCTTTTAGAAGGGTCCTGGGTGGATCTAGAAGGTTCTGGAGGCTTTCAGAAGGGTCATGGGGGTCTCTAGAATGGTCTGGGGGCTTTTAGAAGGGTCCTGGGGAGCCCTAGAAGGGTCTGGGTTCTTTTAGAAGGGTCCTGGGATGCTCTAGAAGGTTCTTGGAGCTTTCAGAATGGTCCTGGGGCCTCTATAAGGGTCTGGGTGCTTTTAGAAGGGTCCTGGGGGGCTCTAGAAGGGTCTTGGGGCTTTTAGAAGGGTCCTGGGGTGCTCTAGAAGGGTCTGGGGTCTTTTAGAAGGGTCCTGGGGGGCTCTAGAAGGGTCTGTAGGCTTTTAGAAGGGTCCTGGGGGGCTCTAGAAGTGTCTGGGGGCTTTTAGAAGGGTCCTGGTGTCCTCTAGAAGGGTCTGAGGGCTTTAGAATGGTCCCGGGAGGCTCTAGAATGGTCTGGGGTTTTTTAGAAGGATCCGGGGAGGGTCTAGAAGGGTCTGGGGGCTTTTAGAAGGGTCCTTGGGGCCTCTAGAAGGGTCTGGGGGCATTTAGATGGGTCATAGGGGGCTCCAGAAGGGTCTGAGGGCGTTTAGATGGATCCGGGGAGTGTCTACAAGGGTCTGGGGGCTTTTAGAAGGGTCCTGGGGTTCTCTAGAAGGGTCTGGTGGCTTTTAGAAGGGCCCTGGGAGGCTCTAGAAGGGTCTGGGTGCTTTTATAAGGGACCGGGGAGCCTCTAGAAGGGTCTGGGTGCTTTTAGAAAGGTCCTGGGGGGCTCTAGAAGGGTCTAGAGGCTTTTAGACGAGTTCTGGGGGCCTCCAAAAGGGTCTGGGGGCTTTTAGAAGGGTCCTGGGTGGATCTAGATTGGTCTGGGGGCTTGTAGAAGGGTCCTGGGGGGCTCTAGAAGGGTCTAGGGGCTTGTAGAATGGTCCTGGGGAGGCTCTAGAAGGGTCTGGTGGCTTTTAGAAGGGTCCTGGGGGCCTCTAGAAGGGTCTGGGGGCTTTTAGAAGGGTCCTTGGTGGCTCTAGAAGGGTCTGGGGCTTGTAGAAAGGTCCTGGTAGGCTCTAGAAGGGTCTGGGGGCTTTTAGAAGGGTCCTGGGGTGCTCTAGAATGGTCTGGGTGCTTTTAGAAGGGTCCTGGGAGGCTCTAGAAGGGTCTGGGGGCTTTTAGAAGGGTCCTAGGTGGCTCTAGAATGGTCTGGGGGCTTTTAGAAGGGTCCTGGGAGGATCTAGAAGAGTCTGGGGGCTTTTAGAAGGATCCTGGGAGGCTCTAGAAGGGTCTGGGGGCTTTTAGAATGGTCCTGGGATGCTCTAGAAGGGTCTGGGTGCTTTTAGAAGGGTCCTGGGGGGCTCTAGAAGGTTCTGGGTGCTTTCAGAAAGGTCCAGGGGGCCTCTAGAAGGGTCTGGAGGCTTTTAGAAGTGTCCGGGGGGCTCTAGAATGGTCTGGGGGCTTTTAGACGGGTCCTGGCGTGCTCTAGAAAGGTCTGGGGACTTTTAGAAGGGTCCTGGGGTGATCTAGAAGGGATGGGGTGCCTTAAGAGGAGGCCTGGGGGGCTCTAGAAGTGTCTGGGGGCTTATTAGAAGGGTCCTGGGGTGCTCTAGAAGGGTCTGGGGTCTTTTAGAAGGATCCGGGGAGTGTCTATAAGTGTCTGCGGCCTTTCAGAAGGGTCCTGGGGGGCTCTAGAAGGGTCTGGGGGCTTTTAGAAGGGTCCTGGGAGGGTCTAGAAGGGTCTGGGTCTTTTAGAATGATCCTGGGGGGCTCTAGAATTGTCTGGGGTCTTTTCGAAGGATCCGGGGAGGGTCTAGAAGGGTCTGGGGGCTTTTAGAAGTGTCCTAGGGGACTCTAGAAGGGTCTGGGGGTTTTAGATGGGTCCTAGGGGGCTCTAGAAGTGTCTGGGGGCTTTTGGAATGATCCTGGGGGGCTCTAGAAGGGTCTGGGGGCTTTTAGAATGATCCTGGGTGTCTCTAGAAGGGTCTGGGTGCTTTTAGAATGATCCGGGGACGGTCTAGAAAGGTCTGGGTGCTTTTTGAAGGATAATAGGTGGCTCTAGAAGGGTCTGGGGGCTTTTAGAAGGATCCGTGAAGGGTCTAGAAGGGTCTGGGGGCTTTTAGAAGGGTCCTGGGGTTCACTAGAAGGGTCTGGTTGCATTTAGAAGGGTACTGGGAGGCTCTAGAAGGGTCGGGGTGCTTTTATAAGGGTCCGGGGAGCCTCTAGAAGGGTCTGGGTGCTTTTAGAAAGGTCCTGGGGGGCTCTAGAAGGGTCTAGAGGCTTTTAGACGGGTCCTGGGTGGCTCTAGAAGGGTCTGGGGGCTTGTAGAAGGGTCCTGGGGGGCTCTAGAAGTGTCTGGGGGCTTTTAGAAGGGTCCTGGGGGCATCTAGAAAGCTCTGGGAGCTTTTAGAAGGGTTCTGGGGGGCTCTAGAAGGGTCTGGGGGCTTGTAGAAGGGTCCTGGGTGCCGCTAGAAGGGTCTGGGGGCTTTTAGAATGGTCCTGGGGGGCTCAAGAAGGGTCTGGGGGCTTTTAGAAGGGTCCTGGGGTGCTCTAGAAGGGTCTGGGGGCTTTTAGAAGGGTCCTGGGGGGCTATAGAAGGGTCTGGGGGCTTTTAGAAGGGTCCTGGAGGTCTCTAGAAGGGTCTGGGAGCTTTTAGAAGGGTCCTGGGAGGCTCTAGGAGGGTCTGGGGGCTTTTAGAACTGTCCTGGGATGCTCTAGAAGGGTCTGGGGTCTTTTAGAACTGTCCTGGGATGCTCTAGAAGGTTCTGGGGGCTTTCAGAAGGGTCCAGGGGTCCTCTAGAAGGGTCTGGAGGCTTTTAGAAGGGTCCGGGGGGGCTCTAGAAGGGTCTGGGGGCTTTTAGAAGGGTCCTGGGGTGCTCTAGAAGGGTCTGGGGACTTTAAGAAGGGTCTGGTGTGTCCTAGAATGGACGGGGTGCCTTAAGAGGGGCCCTGGGGGGCTCTAGACGGGTCTGGGGGCTTTTAGAAGGGTCCTGGAGTGCTCTAGAAGGGTCTGGGGGCTTTTAGAATGCTCCTGGTAGGCTCTAGAAGGGTCTGGGGGCTTTTAGAAGGGTCCTGGGCCCTTCTAGAAGGGTCTGAGTGCTTTTAGAAGGGTCATGGGGGTCTCTAGAAGGGTCTGGGGGCTTTTAGAATGATCCGGGGAGGGTCTAGAAGGTTCTGGGGGCTTTTAGAAGCTTCCTGGGGGGCTCTAGAGGGGTCTGGGGGCTTTTAGAAGGGTCCCGGGTTTCTCTAGAAGGGTCTGGGGGCATTTAGAAGTATCCTGGGGGCCTCTAGAAGGGTCTGGGATCTATTAGAGTGGTCCGGGGGGGCTCTAGAAGGGTCTGGGGGTTTTTAGAAGGCTCCTGGGAGGCTCTAGAATGGTCTGGGTGCTTTTAGAATGTTCCTGGGGTTCTCTAGAAGGGTCTGGGGCCTTATAGAAGGGTCCTGGGGGCCTCTAGAAGGGTCTGAGAAGTATTAGAGTGGTTCGGGGGGGCTCTAGAAGGGTCTGGGGGCTTTTAGAATAATCCGGGGAGGGTCTAGAAGGGTCTGGGTTCTTTTGGAATAGTCTTGGGAGGTTTTAGAAGGGTCTGGGGTCTTTTAGAATGATCCGGGGAGGGTCTAGAAACGTCGGGGGGCTATTAGAAGGGTCCTGGGAGGCTCTACAAGGGTCTGGGGGCTTTTAGAATGATCCGGGGAGGGTCTAGAAGGGTCTGGGGGCCTTTAGAAGGGTCCTGGGGGGCTCTAGAATGGTCTGGGGGCTTTTAGAATGATCCTGGGGGGCTCTAGAAGGGTCTGGGGGCTTTTAGAATGATCCTGGGGGGCTCTAGAAGGGTCTGGGGTCTTTTCGAAGGATCCGGGGAGGGTCTAGAAGGGTCTGGGGTCTTTTAGACGGGTCCTAGGGGCCTCTAGAAGGGTCTGGGGGCTTTTAGATGGGTCCTAGGGGGTTCTAGAAGGGTCTGTCGGCTTTTAGAATGATCCTGGGGGGCTCTTGAAGGGTCTGGGGGCTTTTAGAATGATCCGGGGAGGGTCTAGAAAGGTCTGGGGGCCTTTAGAATGGTATTGGGGTGCTCTAGAAGTGTCTGGGTGCTTTTAGAAGGGTCCTGGGAGGCTCTAGAAGGGTCTGGGGGCTTTTAGAAGAGTCCTGGGTGGCTCTAAAGGGTTCTGGGTGGTTTTAGAAGGGTCCTAGGGGCCTCTAGAAGGGTCTGGGGGCTTTTAGAAGGGTCCTGGGATGCTCTAGAAGGGTCTGGGTGCTTTTATAAGGGTCCTCGGATGCTCTAGAAGGGTCTGGGTGCTTTTAGAATGGTCCTGGGGGGCTCTAGAATGTTCTGAGGTCTTTCAGAAGGGTCCTGGGGTGCTCTAGAAGGGTCTGGGTGCTTTTAGAAGGGTCCTGGGGGGCTCTAGAATGGTCGGGGGGCTTTTAGAAGGGTCCTGGGTGGCTCTAGAAGGGTCTGGGGGCTTTTAGAAGGGTCCGGGGGGGCTCTAGAAGGGTCTGGGGAATTTTAGAAGGGTCCTCGGATTCTCTAGAAGGGTCTGGGGGCTTTTAGAAGGGTCCTGGAGGGCTCTAGAAGGTTCTGGGGGCTTTCAGAAGGGTCCTGGGGGTCTCTAGAAGGGTCTGGGGGCTTTTAGAAGGGTCCTTTGGGGCTCTAGAAGGGTCTGGGTGCCTTTAGAATGGTCCTGGGTGACTCTAGAATGTTTTGCTGGCTTTCAGAAGGGTCCTGGGGTCCTCTAGAAGGGTCTGGGGGCTTTTAGAAGGGTCCTGGGTGGCTCTAGAAGGGTCTGGGGGCTTTTAGAAGGGTCCTGGGGTGCTCTAGAATGGTCTGGGGGCTTTTAGAAGGGTCCTGGGAGGCTCTAGAAGGGTCTGGGGGCTTTTAGAAAGGTCATGGGAGGATCTAGATGGGTCTGGGTGCTTGTAGATGGGTCCTGGGTGGCTCTAGAAGGTTCTGGGTGCTTTTAGAAGGGTCCTGGGTGGCTCTAGAAGGGTCTGGGGGATTTTAGAAGGGTCCGGTGGGGCTCTAGAAGGGTCTGGGTTCTTTTAGAAGGGTCCGGGGGGGCTCTAGAAGGGTCTGGGGGCTTTTAGAAGGGTCCTGGGGTACTCTAGAAGGGCCTGGGGACTTTTAGAAGGGTCCTGGGGTGCTCTAGAAGGGACGGGGTTCATTAAGAGGGGCCCTGGGTGCCTCTAGAAGGGTCTGGGTGCATTTAGAAGGGTCCTGGGGGGCTCTAGAAAGGTCTAGGGGCTTTTAGAAGGGTACTGGGGGGCTCTAGAAGGGTCTGGGGGCTTTTAGAATGATCCTGGGGAGCTCTAGAAGGGTCTGGGTTCTTTTCGAAGGATCCGGGGAGGGTCTAGAAGGGTCTGTGGGCTTTTAGAAGTGTCCTGGGGTGCTCTAGAATGGTCTGGGGGCTTTTAGATGGGTCCTAGGGGGCTCTAGAAGGGTCTGGGGGCTTTTGGAATGATCCTGGGGGGCTCTAGAAGGGTCTGGGGGCTTTTAGAAGGGTCCTGGGGTTCTCTAGAAGGGTCTGGTTGCTTTTAGAAGGGTACTGGGAGCCTCTAGAAGGGTCTGGGTGCTTCTAGAAAGGTCCTGGGGGGCTCTAGAAGGGTCTAGAGGCTTTTAGACGGGTCCTGGGGGCCTCTAGAAGGGTCTGGGAGCTTTTAGAAGGGTCCTGGGGTGCTCTAAAAGGGTCAGGGGGCTTGTAGAAGGGTCCTGGGTGATGCTAGAAGGGTCTGGGGACTTTTAGAAGGGTCCTGGGGGGCTCAAGAAGGGTCTGGGGGCTTTTAGAAGGGTCCTGGGGTTCTCTAGAAGGGTCTGGGGGCTTTTAGAAGGGTCCTGGGGGGCTCTAGAATGTTCTGGGGGCTTTTAGAAGGGTCCTGGGTCCTCTAGAAAGGTCTGGGGGCTTTTAGAAAGGTCCTGGGGGGCGCTAGAAGGGTCTGGTAGCTTTTAGTAGGGTCCTGGGGGGCTCTAGAAGGGTCTGGGGGCATTTAGAAGGGTCCTGGGTGGCTCTAGAAGGGTCTGGGTGCTTTTAAAAGGGTCCTGGGGTACTCTAGAATGGTCTGGGGGCTTTTAGAAGGGTCCTGGGAGGCTCTAGAAGGGTCTGGAGGCTTTTAGAAAGGTCCTGGGAGGATCTAGATGGGCCTGGGGGCTTGTAGATGGGTCCTGGGGGGCTCTAGAAGGTTCTGGGTTCTTTTAGACGGGTCCTGGGTGGCTCTAGAAGGGTCTGGGGGCTTTTAGAAGGGTCCGGTGGAGCTCTAGAAGGGTCTGGGGGCTTTTAGAAGTGTCCTGGGGTGCTCTAGAAGTGTCTGGGGAATTTTAGAAGGGTCCTCGGATGCTCTAGAAGGGTCTGGGTGCTTTTAGAAAGGTCCTGGAGGGCTCTAGAAGGTTCTGGGGGCTTTCAGAAGGGTCCTGGGAGTCTCTAGAAGGGTCTGGGCGCTTTTAGAAGGGTCCTGGGGGGCTCTAGAAGGGTCTGGGTGCCTTTAGAAGGGTCCTGGGTGACTCTAGAATGTTCTGCTGGCTTTCAGAAGGGTCCTGGGTTCCTCTAGAAGGGTCTGGGGTCTTTTAGAAGGGTCCGGGGGGGCTCTAGAAGGGTCTGGGGGCTTTTTAGAAGGGTCCTGGTGTGCTCTAGAAGGGACGGGGTTCATTAAGAGGGGACCTGGGTGCCTCTTGAAGGGTCTGGGGGCAGTTAGAAGGGTCCTGGGGGGCTCTAGAAGTTTCTAGGGGCTTTTAGAAGGGTACTGGGTGGCTCTAGAAGGGTCTGGGGGCTTTTAGAATGATCCTGGGGGGCTCTAGAAGGGTCTGGGGTCTTTTCGAAGGATCCGGGGAGGGTCTAGAAGGGTCTGTGTGCTTTTAGAAGTGTCCTAGGGGCCTCTAGAATGGTCTGGGGGCTTTTAGATGGGTCCTAGGGGGCTCTAGAAGGGTCTGGGGGCTTTTGGAATGATCCTGGGGGGCTCTAGAAGGGTCTGGGGGCTTTTAGAAGGGACCTGGGGTTCTCTAGAAGGGTCTGGGTGCTTTTAGAAAGGTCCTGGAGGGCTCTAGAAGGGTCTAGAGGCTTTTAGACTGGTCCTGGGGTGCTCTAGAAGGGTCTGGGTGCTTTTAGAAGGGTCCTGGTTGGATCTAGAAGGTTCTGGGGGCTTGTAGAATGGTCCGGGGGTCTCTAGAAGGGTCTGGGGGCTTTTAGAAGGGTCCTGGGGGCATCTAGAAGGGTCTGGGAGCTTTTAGAAGGGTCCTGGGGGGCTCTAGAAGGGTCTGGGGGCTTGTAGAAGGGTCCTGGGTGATGCTAGAAGGGTCTGGGGACTTTTAGAAGGGTCCTGGGGGGCTCAAGAAGGGTCTGGGGGCTTTTAGAAGGGTCCTGGGGTGCTCTAGAAGGGTCTGGGGGCTTTTAGAAGGGTCCTGGGGGGCTCTAGAATGTTCTGGGTGCTTTTAGAAGGGTCCTGGGTCCTCTAGAAAGGTCTGGGGGCTTTTAGAAAGGTCCTGGGAGGGTCTAGAAGGGTCTGGGTGCTTTTAGAATGGTCCTGGGGGGCTCTAGAAGGGTCTGGGGTCTTTTAGAAGGTCCTGGGGGGCTCTAGAAGGGTCTGGGGTCTTTTAGAATGGTCCGGGGGGGCTCTAGAAGGGTCTTTATGCTTTTTGAAGGATCCTAGGCGGCTCTAGAAGGGTCTGGGGTCTTTTAGAAGGGTCCTGGGGGGCTCTAGAAGGGTCTGGGGGCTTTTAGAATGGTCAGGGGAGGCTCTAGAAGGGTCTGGGGGCTTTTAGAAGGGTCCTGGGAGGCTCTAGAAGGGTCTAGAGGCTTTTAGAAGGGTCCTGGGGGCCTCTAGAAGGGTCTGGGGGCGTTTAGAAGGGACCTGTGAGGCTCTGGAAGGGTCTGGGTGCTTTTATAAGGGTCCTGGGGGCCTCTAGAAGGGTCTGGGGGCTTTTATAAGGGTCCGGGGGGGCTCTAGAAGAATCTGGGGACTTTTAGAAGGGTCCTGGTGGCATCTAGACGTGTCTGGGGGCTATAAGAAGGGTCCTGGGGGGCTCTAGAAGGGTCTGGGGGCTTGTAGAAGGGTCCTGGGAGGCTCTGGAAGGGTCTGGGTGCTTTCATAAGGGTCCTGAGGGCCTCTAGAAGGGTCTGGGGGCTTTTACAAAGGTCCGGGAGGGATCTAGAAGAATCTGGGGACTTTTAGAAGGGTCCTGGGTGGCTCTAGAAGGGTCTGGGGGCTTTTAGAAGGGTCCGGGGGGGCTCTAGAAGGGTCTGGGGAATTTTAGAAGGGTCCTCGGATTCTCTAGAAGGGTCTGGGGGCTTTTAGAAGGGTCCTGGAGGGCTCTAGATGGTTCTGGGGGCTTTCAGAAGGGTTCTGGGGGTCTCTAGAAGGGTCTGGGGGCTTTTAGAAGGGTCCTGGGGGGCTCTAGAAGGGTCTGGGTGCCTTTAGAAGGGTCCTGGGTGACTCTAGAATGTTCTGCTGGCTTTCAGAAGGGTCCTGGGTTCCTCTAGAAGGGTCTGGGGGCTTTTAGAAGGGTCCTGGGGGGCTCTAGAAGGGTCTGGGGTCTTTTAGAAGGGTCCTGGGGTGCTCTAGAATGGTCTGGGGGCTTTTAGAAGGGTCCTGGGAGGCTCTAGAAGGGTCTGGGTTCTTTTAGAAAGGTCCTGGGAGGATCTAGATGGGTCTGGGTGCTTTCAGAAGGGTCCTGGGATGCTCTAGAAGGGTCTGGGGGCTTTTAGAATGGTCCTAGGGGCCTCTAGAAGGGTCTGGGGGCTTTTAGATGGGTCCTAGGGGGATCTAGAAGGGTCTGCGGGCTTTTAGAATGATCCTGGGGGGCTCTAGAAGGGTCTGGGGTCTTTTAGAATTATCCTGGGACGGTCTAGAAAGGTCTGGGTGCTTTTAGAAGTGTCCTGGGGTGCTCTAGAAGGGTCTGGGGGCTTTTAGAAGGATCCGGGGAGGGTCTAGAAGGGTCTGGGGGCTTTTAGAAGGGTCCTGGGGGCCTCTAGAAGGGTCTGGGGGCGTTTAGAAGGGACCTGTGAGGCTCTGGAAGGGTCTGGGTGCTTTTATAAGGGTCCTGGGGGCCTCTAGAAGGGTCTGGGGGCTTTTATAAGGGTCCGGGGGGGCTCTAGAAGAATCTGGGGACTTTTAGAAGGGTCCTGGTGGCATCTAGACGTGTCTGGGGGCTATAAGAAGGGTCCTGGGGGGCTCTAGAAGGGTCTGGGGGCTTGTAGAAGGGTCCTGGGAGGCTCTGGAAGGGTCTGGGTGCTTTCATAAGGGTCCTGGGGGCCTCTAGAAGGGTCTGGGGGCTTTTACAAGGGTCCGGGAGGGATCTAGAAGAATCTGGGGACTTTTAGAAGGGTCCTGGGTGGCTCTAGAAGGGTCTGGGGGCTTTTAGAAGGGTCCGGGGGGGCTCTAGAAGGGTCTGGGGAATTTTAGAAGGGTCCTCGGATTCTCTAGAAGGGTCTGGGGGCTTTTAGAAGGGTCCTGGAGGGCTCTAGATGGTTCTGGGGGCTTTCAGAAGGGTTCTGGGGGTCTCTAGAAGGGTCTGGGGGCTTTTAGAAGGGTCCTGGGGGGCTCTAGAAGGGTCTGGGTGCCTTTAGAAGGGTCCTGGGTGACTCTAGAATGTTCTGCTGGCTTTCAGAAGGGTCCTGGGTTCCTCTAGAAGGGTCTGGGGGCTTTTAGAAGGGTCCTGGGGGGCTCTAGAAGGGTCTGGGGTCTTTTAGAAGGGTCCTGGGGTGCTCTAGAATGGTCTGGGGGCTTTTAGAAGGGTCCTGGGAGGCTCTAGAAGGGTCTGGGTTCTTTTAGAAAGGTCCTGGGAGGATCTAGATGGGTCTGGGTGCTTTCAGAAGGGTCCTGGGATGCTCTAGAAGGGTCTGGGGGCTTTTAGAATGGTCCTAGGGGCCTCTAGAAGGGTCTGGGGGCTTTTAGATGGGTCCTAGGGGGATCTAGAAGGGTCTGCGGGCTTTTAGAATGATCCTGGGGGGCTCTAGAAGGGTCTGGGGGCTTTTAGAATTATCCTGGGACGGTCTAGAAAGGTCTGGGTGCTTTTAGAAGTGTCCTGGGGTGCTCTAGAAGGGTCTGGGGGCTTTTAGAAGGATCCGGGGAGGGTCTAGAAGGGTCTGGGGGCTTTTAGAAGGGTCCTGGGGTTCTCTAGAAGGGTCTGGTTGCTTTTAGAAGGGTACTGGGAGGCTCTAGAAGGGTCTGGGTGCTTTTATAAGGGTCCGGGGAGCCTCTAGAAGGGTCTGGGTGATTTTAGAAAGGTCCTGGGGGGCTCTAGAAGGGTCTGGGGGCTTTTAGAAGGGTCCGGGGGGGCTCTAGAAGGGTCTGGGGAATTTTAGAAGGGTCCTCGGATTCTCTAGAAGGGTCTGGGGGCTTTTAGAAGGGTCCTGGAGGGCTCTAGAAGGTTCTGGGTGCTTTCAGAAGGGTCCTGAGGGTCTCTAGAAGGGTCTGGGGCCTTTTAGAAGGGTCCTGGGGGGCTCTAGAAGGGTCTGGGTGCCTTTAGAAGGGTCCTGGGTGACTCTAGAATGTTCTGCTGGCTTTCAGAAGGGTCCTGGGTTCCTCTAGAAGGGTCTGGGGGCTTTTAGAAGGGTCCTGGGTGGCTCTAGAAGGGTCTGGGGGCTTTTAGAACTGTCCTGGGATGCTCTAGAAGGGTCTGGGGGCTTTTAGAACTGTCCTGGGATGCTCTAGAATGTTCTGGGGGCTTTCAGAAGGGTCCAGGGGTCCTCTAGAAGGGTCTGGAGGCTTTTAGAAGGGTCCGGGGGTGCTCTAGAAGGGTCTGGGGGCTTTTAGAAGGGTCCTGGGGTGTCCTAGAAGGGACGGGGTGCCTTAAGAGGGGCTCTGGGGGGCTCTAGAAGGGTCTGGGGGCTTTTAGAAGGGTCCTGGAGTGCTCTAGAAGGGTCTGGGGGCTTTTAGAATGCTCCTGGGGATCTCTAGAAGTGTCTGGGGTCTTTTAGAAAGATCCGGGGAGTGTCTAGATGTGTCTGCGGCCTTTCAGAAGGGTCCTGGGGGGCTCTAGAAGGGTCTGGGGTCTTTTAGAAGGGTCCTGGGGGGGTCTAGAAGTGTCTGGGGGCTTTTAGAATGGTCCTGGGGCCCTCTAGAAGGGTCTGAGTGCTTTTAGAAGGGTCATGGGGGTCTCTAGAAGGGTCTGGGGGCTTTTAGAATGATCCGGGGAGGGTCTAGAAGGTTCTGGGAGCTTTTAGAAGGGTCCTGGGGGGCTCTAGAGGGGTCTGGGGGCTTTTAGAAGGGTCCCGGGGTTCTCTAGAAGGGTCTGGTGGCATTTAGAAGTATCCTGGGGGCCTCTAGAAGGGTCTGGGATCTATTAGAGTGGTCCGGGGGGGCTCTAGAAGGGTCTGGGGGTTTTTAGAAGGCTCCTGGGAGGCTCTAGAATGGTCTGGGGGCTTTTAGAATGTTCCTGGGCTTCTCTAGAAGGGTCTGGGGACTTATAGAATGGTCCTGGGGGCCTCTAGAAGGGTCTGAGAACTATTAGAGTGGTTCGGGGGCGCTCTAGAAGGGTCAGGAGGCTTTTAGAAGGGTCTTGGGGGGCTCTAGAAGGGTCTGGGGGCTTTTAGAATAATCCGGGGAGGGTCTAGAAGGGTCTGGGTTCTTTTAGAATAGTCTTGGGTGGTCTTAGAAGGGTCTGGGGTCTTTTAGAATGATCCGGGGAGGGTCTAGAAACGTCGGGGGGCTATTAGAAGGGTCCTGGGAGGCTCTACAAGGGTCTGGAGGCTTTTAGAATGATCCGGGGAGGGTCTAGAAGGGTCTGGGGGCCTTTAGAAGGGTCCTGGGGGGCTCTAGAATGGTCTGGGGGCTTTTAGAATGATCCTGGGGGGCTCTAGAAGGGTCTGGGGGCTTTTAGAATGATCCTGGGGGGCTCTAGAAGGGTCTGGGGTCTTTTCGAAGGATCCGGGAGGGTCTAGAAGGGTCTGGGGTCTTTTAGAAGGGTCCTAGGGGCCTCTAGAAGGGTCTGGGGGCTTTTAGATGGGTCCTAGGGGGCTCTAGAAGGGTCTGGGGGCTTTTAGAATGATCTGGGGGGCTCTTGAAGGGTCTGGGGGCTTTTAGAATGATCCGGGGAGGGTCTAGAAAGGTCTGGGGGCCTTTAGAATGGTATTGGGGTGCTCTAGAAGTGTCTGGGTGCTTTTAGAAGGGTCCTGGGAGGCTCTAGAAGGGTCTGGGGGCTTTTAGAAGAGTCCTGGGTGGCTCTAAAGGGTTCTGGGGGTTTTAGAAGGGTCCTAGGGGCCTCTAGAAGGGTCTGGGGGCTTTTAGAAGGGTCCTGGGATACTCTAGAAGGGTCTGGGTGCTTTTATAAGGGTCCTCGGATGCTCTAGAAGGGTCTGGGTGCTTTTAGAATGGTCCTGGGGGGCTCTAGAATGTTCTGAGGTCTTTCAGAAGGGTCCTGGGTTGCTCTAGAAGGGTCTGGGTGCTTTTAGAAGGGTCCTGGGGGGCTCTAGAATGGTCGGGGGGCTTTTAGAAGGGTCCTGGGTGGCTCTAGAAGGGTCTGGGGGCTTTTAGAAGGGTCCGGGGGGCTCTAGAAGGGTCTGGGGAATTTTAGAAGGGTCCTCGGATTCTCTAGAAGGGTCAGGGGGCTTTTAGAAGGGTCCTGGAGGGCTCTAGAAGGTTCTGGGGGCTTTCAGAAGGGTCCTGGGGGTCTCTAGAAGGGTCTGGGGGCTTTTAGAAGGGTCCTGGGGGGCTCTAGAAGGGTCTGGGTGCCTTTAGAATGGTCCTGGGTGACTCTAGAATGTTCTGCTGGCTTTCAGAAGGGTCCTGGGGTCCTCTAGAAGGGTCTGGGGGCTTTTAGAAGGGTCCTGGGTGGCTCTAGAAGGGTCTGGGTGCTTTTAGAAGGGTCCTGGGGTACTCTAGAATGGTCTGGGGGCTTTTAGAAGGGTCCTGGGAGGCTCTAGAAGGGTCTGGGGGCTTTTAGAAAGGTCCTGGGGTCCTCTAGAAGGGTCTGGGGTCTTTTAGAAGGGTCCGGGGGGGCTCTAGAAGGGTCTGGGGGCTTTTAGAAGGGTCCTGGGGTACTCTAGAAGGGCCTGGGAACTTTTAGAAGGGTCCTGGGGTGCTCTAGAAGGGACGGGGTTCATTAAGAGGGGCCCTGGGTGCCTCTTGAAGGGTCTGGGGGCATTTAGAAGGGTCCTGGGGGGCTCTAGAAGGGTCTAGGAGCTTTTAGAAGGGTACTGGGGGGCTCTAGAAGGGTCTGGGGGCTTTTAGATGGGTCCTAGGGGGCTCTAGAAGGGTCTGGGGGCTTTTAGAAGGGTCCTGGGGTTCTCTAGAATGGTCTGGTTGCTTTTAGAAGGGTACTGGGAGCCTCTAGAAGGGTCTGGGTGCTTTTAGAAAGGTCCTGGGGGGCTCTAGAAGGGTCTAGAGGCTTTTAGACGGGTCCTGGGGTCCTCTAGAAGGGTCTGGGTGCTTTTAGAAGGGTCCTAGGGGGCTCTAGAAGGGTCTGGGGGCTTTTAGAATGGTCAGGGGAGGCTCTAGAAGGGTCTGGGGGCTTTTAGAAGGGTCCTGGGAGGCTCTAGAAGGGTCTGGGGGCTTTTAGAAGGGTCCGGTGGAGCTCTAGAAGGGTCTGGGGGCTTTTAGAAGTGTCCTGGGGTGCTCTAGAAGTGTCTGGGGAATTTTAGAAGGGTCCTCGGATGCTCTAGAAGGGTCTGGGTGCTTTTAGAAAGGTCCTGGAGGGCTCTAGAAGGTTCTGGGGGCTTTCAGAAGGGTCCTGGGAGTCTCTAGAAGGGTCTGGGCGCTTTTAGAAGGGTCCTGGGTGACTCTAGAATGTTCTGCTGGCTTTCAGATGGGTCCTGGGTTCCTCTAGAAGGGTCTGGGGTCTTTTAGAAGGGTCCGGGGGGGCTCTAGAAGGGTCTGGGGGCTTTTAGAAGGGTCCTGGGGTACTCTAGAAGGGCCTGGGGACTTTTAGAAGGGTCCTGGTGTGCTCTAGAAGGGACGGGGTTCATTAAGAGGGGACCTGGGTGCCTCTTGAAGGGTCTGGGGGCAGTTAGAAGGGTCCTGGGGGGCTCTAGAAGTTTCTAGGGGCTTTTAGAAGGGTACTGGGTGGCTCTAGAAGGGTCTGGGGGCTTTTAGAATGATCCTGGGGGGCTCTAGAAGGGTCTGGGGTCTTTTCGAAGGATCCGGGGAGGGTCTAGAAGGGTCTGTGTGCTTTTAGAAGTGTCCTAGGGGCCTCTAGAATTGTCTGGGGGCTTTTAGATGGGTCCTAGGGGGCTCTAGAAGGGTCTGGGGGCTTTTGGAATGATCCTGGGGGGCTCTAGAAGGGTCTGGGGGCTTTTAGAAGGGACCTGGGGTTCTCTAGAAGGGTCTGGGTGCTTTTAGAAAGGTCCTGGAGGGCTCTAGAAGGGTCTAGAGGCTTTTAGACTGGTCCTGGGGTGCTCTAGAAGGGTCTGGGTGCTTTTAGAAGGGTCCTGGTTGGATCTAGAAGGTTCTGGGGGCTTGTAGAATGGTCCGGGGGTCTCTAGAAGGGTCTGGGGGCTTTTAGAAGGGTCCTGGGGGCATCTAGAAGGGTCTGGGAGCTTTTAGAAGGGTCCTGGGGGGCTCTAGAAGGGTCTGGGGGCTTGTAGAAGGGTCCTGGGTGATGCTAGAAGGGTCTGGGGACTTTTAGAAGGGTCCTGGGGGGCTCAAGAAGGGTCTGGGGGCTTTTAGAAGGGTCCTGGGGTGCTCTAGAAGGGTCTGGGGGCTTTTAGAAGGGTCCTGGGGGGCTCTAGAATGTTCTGGGTGCTTTTAGAAGGGTCCTGGGTCCTCTAGAAAGGTCTGGGGGCTTTTAGAAAGGTCCTGGGAGGGTCTAGAAGGGTCTGGGTGCTTTTAGAATGGTCCTGGGGGGCTCTAGAAGGGTCTGGGGTCTTTTAGAATGGTCCGGGGGGGCTCTAGAAGGGTCTTTATGCTTTTTGAAGGATCCTAGGCGGCTCTAGAAGGGTCTGGGGTCTTTTAGAAGGGTCCTGGGGGGCTCTAGAAGGGTCTGGGGGCTTTTAGAATGGTCAGGGGAGGCTCTAGAAGGGTCTGGGGGCTTTTAGAAGGGTCCTGGGAGGCTCTAGAAGGGTCTAGAGGCTTTTAGAAGGGTCCTGGGGGCCTCTAGAAGGGTCTGGGGGCGTTTAGAAGGGACCTGTGAGGCTCTGGAAGGGTCTGGGTGCTTTTATAAGGGTCCTGGGGGCCTCTAGAAGGGTCTGGGGGCTTTTATAAGGGTCCGGGGGGGCTCTAGAAGAATCTGGGGACTTTTAGAAGGGTCCTGGTGGCATCTAGACGTGTCTGGGGGCTATAAGAAGGGTCCTGGGGGGCTCTAGAAGGGTCTGGGGGCTTGTAGAAGGGTCCTGGGAGGCTCTGGAAGGGTCTGGGTGCTTTCATAAGGGTCCTGGGGGCCTCTAGAAGGGTCTGGGGGCTTTTACAAGGGTCCGGGAGGGATCTAGAAGAATCTGGGGACTTTTAGAAGGGTCCTGGGTGGCTCTAGAAGGGTCTGGGGGCTTTTAGAAGGGTCCGGGGGGGCTCTAGAAGGGTCTGGGGAATTTTAGAAGGGTCCTCGGATTCTCTAGAAGGGTCTGGGGGCTTTTAGAAGGGTCCTGGAGGGCTCTAGATGGTTCTGGGGGCTTTCAGAAGGGTTCTGGGGGTCTCTAGAAGGGTCTGGGGGCTTTTAGAAGGGTCCTGGGGGGCTCTAGAAGGGTCTGGGTGCCTTTAGAAGGGTCCTGGGTGACTCTAGAATGTTCTGCTGGCTTTCAGAAGGGTCCTGGGTTCCTCTAGAAGGGTCTGGGGGCTTTTAGAAGGGTCCTGGGGGGCTCTAGAAGGGTCTGGGGTCTTTTAGAAGGGTCCTGGGGTGCTCTAGAATGGTCTGGGGGCTTTTAGAAGGGTCCTGGGAGGCTCTAGAAGGGTCTGGGTTCTTTTAGAAAGGTCCTGGGAGGATCTAGATGGGTCTGGGTGCTTTCAGAAGGGTCCTGGGATGCTCTAGAAGGGTCTGGGGGCTTTTAGAATGGTCCTAGGGGCCTCTAGAAGGGTCTGGGGGCTTTTAGATGGGTCCTAGGGGGATCTAGAAGGGTCTGCGGGCTTTTAGAATGATCCTGGGGGGCTCTAGAAGGGTCTGGGGGCTTTTAGAATTATCCTGGGACGGTCTAGAAAGGTCTGGGTGCTTTTAGAAGTGTCCTGGGGTGCTCTAGAAGGGTCTGGGGGCTTTTAGAAGGATCCGGGGAGGGTCTAGAAGGGTCTGGGGGCTTTTAGAAGGGTCCTGGGGTTCTCTAGAAGGGTCTGGTTGCTTTTAGAAGGGTACTGGGAGGCTCTAGAAGGGTCTGGGTGCTTTTATAAGGGTCCGGGGAGCCTCTAGAAGGGTCTGGGTGATTTTAGAAAGGTCCTGGGGGGCTCTAGAAGGGTCTGGGGGCTTTTAGAAGGGTCCGGGGGGGCTCTAGAAGGGTCTGGGGAATTTTAGAAGGGTCCTCGGATTCTCTAGAAGGGTCTGGGGGCTTTTAGAAGGGTCCTGGAGGGCTCTAGAAGGTTCTGGGTGCTTTCAGAAGGGTCCTGAGGGTCTCTAGAAGGGTCTGGGGCCTTTTAGAAGGGTCCTGGGGGGCTCTAGAAGGGTCTGGGTGCCTTTAGAAGGGTCCTGGGTGACTCTAGAATGTTCTGCTGGCTTTCAGAAGGGTCCTGGGTTCCTCTAGAAGGGTCTGGGGGCTTTTAGAAGGGTCCTGGGTGGCTCTAGAAGGGTCTGGGGGCTTTTAGAACTGTCCTGGGATGCTCTAGAAGGGTCTGGGGGCTTTTAGAACTGTCCTGGGATGCTCTAGAATGTTCTGGGGGCTTTCAGAAGGGTCCAGGGGTCCTCTAGAAGGGTCTGGAGGCTTTTAGAAGGGTCCGGGGGTGCTCTAGAAGGGTCTGGGGGCTTTTAGAAGGGTCCTGGGGTGTCCTAGAAGGGACGGGGTGCCTTAAGAGGGGCTCTGGGGGGCTCTAGAAGGGTCTGGGGGCTTTTAGAAGGGTCCTGGAGTGCTCTAGAAGGGTCTGGGGGCTTTTAGAATGCTCCTGGGGATCTCTAGAAGTGTCTGGGGTCTTTTAGAAAGATCCGGGGAGTGTCTAGATGTGTCTGCGGCCTTTCAGAAGGGTCCTGGGGGGCTCTAGAAGGGTCTGGGGTCTTTTAGAAGGGTCCTGGGGGGGTCTAGAAGGGTCTGGGGGCTTTTAGAATGGTCCTGGGGCCCTCTAGAAGGGTCTGAGTGCTTTTAGAAGGGTCATGGGGGTCTCTAGAAGGGTCTGGGGGCTTTTAGAATGATCCGGGGAGGGTCTAGAAGGTTCTGGGAGCTTTTAGAAGGGTCCTGGGGGGCTCTAGAGGGGTCTGGGGGCTTTTAGAAGGGTCCCGGGGTTCTCTAGAAGGGTCTGGTGGCATTTAGAAGTATCCTGGGGGCCTCTAGAAGGGTCTGGGATCTATTAGAGTGGTCCGGGGGGGCTCTAGAAGGGTCTGGGGGTTTTTAGAAGGCTCCTGGGAGGCTCTAGAATGGTCTGGGGGCTTTTAGAATGTTCCTGGGCTTCTCTAGAAGGGTCTGGGGACTTATAGAATGGTCCTGGGGGCCTCTAGAAGGGTCTGAGAACTATTAGAGTGGTTCGGGGGCGCTCTAGAAGGGTCAGGAGGCTTTTAGAAGGGTCTTGGGGGGCTCTAGAAGGGTCTGGGGGCTTTTAGAATAATCCGGGGAGGGTCTAGAAGGGTCTGGGTTCTTTTAGAATAGTCTTGGGAGGTTTTAGAAGGGTCTGGGGTCTTTTAGAATGATCCGGGGAGGGTCTAGAAACGTCGGGGGGGCTATTAGAAGGGTCCTGGGAGGCTCTACAAGGGTCTGGAGGCTTTTAGAATGATCCGGGGAGGGTCTAGAAGGGTCTGGGGGCCTTTAGAAGGGTCCTGGGGGGCTCTAGAATGGTCTGGGGGCTTTTAGAATGATCCTGGGGGGCTCTAGAAGGGTCTGGGGGCTTTTAGAATGATCCTGGGGGGCTCTAGAAGGGTCTGGGGTCTTTTCGAAGGATCCGGGGAGGGTCTAGAAGGGTCTGGGGTCTTTTAGAAGGGTCCTAGGGGCCTCTAGAAGGGTCTGGGGGCTTTTAGATGGGTCCTAGGGGGCTCTAGAAGGGTCTGGGGGCTTTTAGAATGATCCTGGGGGGCTCTTGAAGGGTCTGGGGGCTTTTAGAATGATCCGGGGAGGGTCTAGAAAGGTCTGGGGGCCTTTAGAATGGTATTGGGGTGCTCTAGAAGTGTCTGGGGGCTTTTAGAAGGGTCCTGGGATACTCTAGAAGGGTCTGGGTGCTTTTATAAGGGTCCTCGGATGCTCTAGAAGGGTCTGGGTGCTTTTAGAATGGTCCTGGGGGGCTCTAGAATGTTCTGAGGTCTTTCAGAAGGGTCCTGGGGTGCTCTAGAAGGGTCTGGGTGCTTTTAGAAGGGTCCTGGGGGGCTCTAGAATGGTCGGGGGGCTTTTAGAAGGGTCCTGGGTGGCTCTAGAAGGGTCTGGGGGCTTTTAGAAGGGTCCGGGGGGGCTCTAGAAGGGTCTGGGGAATTTTAGAAGGGTCCTCGGATTCTCTAGAAGGGTCTGGGGGCTTTTAGAAGGGTCCTGGAGGGCTCTAGAAGGTTCTGGGGGCTTTCAGAAGGGTCCTGGGGGTCTCTAGAAGGGTCTGGGGGCTTTTAGAAGGGTCCTGGGGGGCTCTAGAAGGGTCTGGGTGCCTTTAGAATGGTCCTGGGTGACTCTAGAATGTTCTGCTGGCTTTCAGAAGGGTCCTGGGGTCCTCTAGAAGGGTCTGGGGGCTTTTAGAAGGGTCCTGGGTGGCTCTAGAAGGGTCTGGGTGCTTTTAGAAGGGTCCTGGGGTACTCTAGAATGGTCTGGGGGCTTTTAGAAGGGTCCTGGGAGGCTCTAGAAGGGTCTGGGGGCTTTTAGAAAGGTCCTGGGGTCCTCTAGAAGGGTCTGGGGTCTTTTAGAAGGGTCCGGGGGGGCTCTAGAAGGGTCTGGGGGCTTTTAGAAGGGTCCTGGGGTACTCTAGAAGGGCCTGGGGACTTTTAGAAGGGTCCTGGGGTGCTCTAGAAGGGACGGGGTTCATTAAGAGGGGCCCTGGGTGCCTCTTGAAGGGTCTGGGGGCATTTAGAAGGGTCCTGGGGGGCTCTAGAAGGGTCTAGGGGCTTTTAGAAGGGTACTGGGGGGCTCTAGAAGGGTCTGGGGGCTTTTAGAATGATCCATGGAGGGTCTAGAAGGGTCTGGGTGCTTTTCGAAGGATCCGGGGAGGGTCTAGAAGGGTCTGTGGGCTTTTAGAAGTGTCCTAGGGGCCTCTAGAAGGGTCTGGGGGCTTTTAGATGGGTCCTAGGGGGCTCTAGAAGGGTCTGGGGGCTTTTAGAAGGGTCCTGGGGTTCTCTAGAATGGTCTGGTTGCTTTTAGAAGGGTCCTGGGTGGCTCTAGAAGGGTCTGGGGGCTTTTAGAACTGTCCTGGGATGCTCTAGAAGGGTCTGGGGGCTTTTAGATGGGTCCTAGGGGGCTCTAGAAGGGTCTGGGGGCTTTTAGAATGATCCTGGGGGGCTCTTGAAGGGTCTGGGGGCTTTTAGAATGATCCGGGGAGGGTCTAGAAAGGTCTGGGGGCCTTTAGAATGGTATTGGGGTGCTCTAGAAGTGTCTGGGGGCTTTTAGAAGGGTCCTGGGATACTCTAGAAGGGTCTGGGTGCTTTTATAAGGGTCCTCGGATGCTCTAGAAGGGTCTGGGTGCTTTTAGAATGGTCCTGGGGGGCTCTAGAATGTTCTGAGGTCTTTCAGAAGGGTCCTGGGGTGCTCTAGAAGGGTCTGGGTGCTTTTAGAAGGGTCCTGGGGGGCTCTAGAATGGTCGGGGGGCTTTTAGAAGGGTCCTGGGTGGCTCTAGAAGGGTCTGGGGGCTTTTAGAAGGGTCCGGGGGGGCTCTAGAAGGGTCTGGGGAATTTTAGAAGGGTCCTCGGATTCTCTAGAAGGGTCTGGGGGCTTTTAGAAGGGTCCTGGAGGGCTCTAGAAGGTTCTGGGGGCTTTCAGAAGGGTCCTGGGGGTCTCTAGAAGGGTCTGGGGGCTTTTAGAAGGGTCCTGGTGGGCTCTAGAAGGGTCTGGGTGCCTTTAGAATGGTCCTGGGTGACTCTAGAATGTTCTGCTGGCTTTCAGAAGGGTCCTGGGGTCCTCTAGAAGGGTCTGGGGGCTTTTAGAAGGGTCCTGGGTGGCTCTAGAAGGGTCTGGGTGCTTTTAGAAGGGTCCTGGGGTACTCTAGAATGGTCTGGGGGCTTTTAGAAGGGTCCTGGGAGGCTCTAGAAGGGTCTGGGGGCTTTTAGAAAGGTCCTGGGGTCCTCTAGAAGGGTCTGGGGTCTTTTAGAAGGGTCCGGGGGGGCTCTAGAAGGGTCTGGGGGCTTTTAGAAGGGTCCTGGGGTACTCTAGAAGGGCCTGGGGACTTTTAGAAGGGTCCTGGGGTGCTCTAGAAGGGACGGGGTTCATTAAGAGGGGCCCTGGGTGCCTCTTGAAGGGTCTGGGGGCATTTAGAAGGGTCCTGGGGGGCTCTAGAAGGGTCTAGGGGCTTTTAGAAGGGTACTGGGGGGCTCTAGAAGGGTCTGGGGGCTTTTAGAAGGATCCATGGAGGGTCTAGAAGGGTCTGGGTGCTTTTCGAAGGATCCGGGGAGGGTCTAGAAGGGTCTGTGGGCTTTTAGAAGTGTCCTAGGGGCCTCTAGAAGGGTCTGGGGGCTTTTAGATGGGTCCTAGGGGGCTCTAGAAGGGTCTGGGGGCTTTTAGAAGGGTCCTGGGGTTCTCTAGAATGGTCTGGTTGCTTTTAGAAGGGTACTGGGAGCCTCTAGAAGGGTCTGGGTGCTTTTAGAAAGGTCCTGGGGGGCTCTAGAAGGGTCTAGAGGCTTTTAGACGGGTCCTGGGGTCCTCTAGAAGGGTCTGGGTGCTTTTAGAAGGGTCCTAGGGGGCTCTAGAAGGGTCTGGGGGCTTTTAGAATGGTCAGGGGAGGCTCTAGAAGGGTCTGGGGGCTTTTAGAAGGGTCCTGGGAGGCTCTAGAAGGGTCTAGAGGCTTTTAGAAGGGTCCTGGGGGCCTCTAGAAGGGTCTGGGGGCGTTTAGAAGGGACCTGTGAGGCTCTGGAAGGGTCTGGGTGCTTTTATAAGGGTCCTGGGGGCATCTAGAAGGGTCTGGGGGCTTTTATAAGGGTCCGGGGGGACTCTAGAAGAATCTGGGGACTTTTAGAAGGGTCCTGGTGGCATCTAGACGTGTCTGGGGGCTATTAGAAGGGTCCTGGGGGGCTCTAGAAGGGTCTGGGGGCTTGTAGAAGGGTCCTGGGAGGCTCGGGAAGGGTCTGGGTGCTTTTATAAGGGTCCTGGGGGCCTCTAGAAGGGTCTGGGGGCTTTTACAAGGGTCCGGGGGGGATCTAGAAGAATCTGGGGACTTTTAGAAGGGTCCTGGGTGGCTCTAGAATGGTCTGGGGGCTTTTAGAAGGGTCCGGGGGGGCTCTAGAAGGGTCTGGGGAATTTTAGAAGGGTCCTCGGATTCTCTAGAAGGGTCTGGGGGCTTTTAGAAGGGTCCTGGAGGGCTCTAGATGGTTCTGGGGGCTTTCAGAAGGGTCCTGGGGGTCTCTAGAAGGGTCTGGGGGCTTTTAGAAGGGTCCTGGGGGGCTCTAGAATGGTCTGGGTGCCTTTAGAAGGGTCCTGGGTGACTCTAGAATGTTCTGCTGGCTTTCAGAAGGGTCCTGGGTTCCTCTAGAAGGGTCTGGGGGCTTTTAGAAGGGTCCTGGGGGGCTCTAGAAGGGTCTGGGGGCTTTTAGAAGGGTCCTGGGGTGCTCTAGAATGGTCTGGGGGCTTTTAGAAGGGTCCTGGGAGGCTCTGGAATGGTCTGGGGGCTTTTAGAAGGGTCCTGGGAGGCTCTAGAAGGGTCTGGGGTCTTTTAGAAAGGTCCTGGGAGGATCTAGATGGGTCTGGGTGCTTTTAGAAAGGTCCTGGGATGCTCTAGAAGGGTCTGGGGGCTTTTAGAATGGTCCTAGGGGGGCTCTAGAAGGGTCTGGGGGCTTTTAGAATGATCCGGGGACGGTCTAGAAAGGTCTGGGTGCTTTTTGAAGGATCCTAGGGGGCTCTAGAAGGGTCTGGGGGCTTTTAGAAGGATCCGGGGAGGGTCTAGAAGGGTCTGGGGGCTTTTAGAAGGGTCCTGGGGTTCTCTAGAAGGGTCTGGTTGCTTTTAGAAGGGTACTGGGAGGCTCTAGAAGGGTCTGGGTGCTTTTATAAGGGTCCGGGGAGCCTCTAGAAGGGTCTGGGTGATTTTAGAAAGGTCCTGGGGGGCTCTAGAAGGGTCTGGGGGCTTTTAGAAGGGTCCTGGAGGGCTCTAGAAGGTTCTGGGTGCTTTCAGAAGGGTCCTGGGGGTCTCTAGAAGGGTCTGGGGCCTTTTAGAATGGTCCTGGGGGGCTCTAGAAGGGTCTGGGTGCCTTTAGAAGGGTCCTGGGTGACTCTAGAATGGTCTGGGGGCTTTTAGAAGGGTCATGGGTGGCTCTAGAAGGGTCTGGGGGCTTTTAGAAAGGTCCTGGGTTGCTCTAGAAGGGTCTGGGGGCTTTTCGAAGGGTCCTGGGAGTCTCTAGAAGGGTCTGGGGGCTAATAGAAGGGTCCTGGGAGGCTCTAGATGGGTCTGGGTGCTTTTAGAAGTGTCCTGGGATGCTCTAGAAGGGTCTTGGGGCTTGTAGAAGGGTCTTGGGGGGCTCTAGAAGGTTATGGGTGCTTTTAGAAGGGTCCTGGGTGGCTCTAGAAGGGTCTGGGGGCTTTTAGAATGGTTCGGGGGGGCTCTAGAAGGGTCTGGGTGCTTTTAGAAGTGTCCTGGGGTGCTCTAGAAGGGTCTGGGGAATTTTTGAAGGGTCCTCGGATGCTCTAGAAGGGTCTGGGTGCTTTTAGAAGGGTCCTGGAGGGCTCTAGAAGGTTCTGGGGGCTTTCAGAAGGGTCCTGGGGGTCTCTAGAAGGGTCTGGGCGCTTTTAGAATGGTCCTGGGGGGCTCTAGAAGGGTCTGGGTGCCTTTAGAAGGGTCCTGGGTGACTCTAGAATGTTCTGCTAGCTTTCAGAAGGGTCCTGGGGTCATCTAGAAGGGTCTGGGGTCTTTTAGAAGGGTCCGGGGGGGCTCTAGAAGGGTCTGGGGACTTTTAGAAGGGTTCTGGGTTGCTCTAGAAGGGACTGGGTTCCTTAAGAGGGGCCCTTGGTGCCTCTTGAATGGTCTGGGGGCATTTAGAAGGGTCCTGGGGGACTCTAGAAGGGTCTGGGGTCTTTTCGAAGGATCCGGGGAGGGTCTAGAAGGGTCTGGGGGCTTTTAGAAGGGTCCTAGGGGCCTCTAGAAGGGTCTGGGGGCTTTTAGATGGGTCCTAGGGGGCTCTAGAAGGGTCTGGGGGCTTTTAGAATGATCCTGGGGGGCTCTAGAAGGGTCTGGGGGCTTTTAGAATGATCCGGGGACGGTCTAGAAAGGTCTGGGTGCTTTTTGAAGGATCCTAGGGGGCTCTAGAAGGGTCTGTGGGCTTTTAGAAGGATCCGGGGAGGATCTAGATGGGTCTGGGGGCTTTTAGAAGGGTCCTGGGGTTCTCTAGAAGGGTCTGGTTGCTTTTAGAAGGGTACTGGGAGGTTCTAGAAGGGTCGGGGTGCTTTTATAAGGGTCCGGGGAGCCTCTAAAAGGGTCTGGGTGATTTTAGAAAGGTCCTGGGGGGCTCTAGAAGGGTCTAGAGGCTTTTAGACGGGTCCTGGGGGCCTCTAGAAGGGTCTGGGTGCTTTTAGAAGGGTCTGGGTGGCTCTAGAAGGGTCTGGGGGCATGTAGAAGGGTCCTGGGGGGCTCTAGAAGGGTCTGGGGGCTTTTAGAAGGGTCCGGGGGGACTCTAGAAGAATCTGGGGACTTTTAGAAGGGTCCTGGTTGCATCTAGACGTGTCTGGGGGCTATTAGAAGGGTCCTGGGGGGCTCTAGAAGAGTCTGGAGGCTTGTAGAAGGGTCCTGGGAGGCTCGGGAAGGGTCTGGGTGCTTTTATAAGGGTCCTGGGGGCCTCTAGAAGGGTCTGGGGGCTTTTACAAGGGTCCGGGGGGGATCTAGAAGAATCTGGGGACTTTTAGAAGGGTCCTGGGTGGCTCTAGAAGGGTCTGGGGGCTTTTAGAAGGGTCCGGGGGGGCTCTAGAAGGGTCTGGGGAATTTTAGAAGGGTCCTCGGATTCTCTAGAAGGGTCTGGGGGCTTTTAGAAGGGTCCTGGAGGGCTCTAGATGGTTCTGGGGGCTTTCAGAAGGGTCCTGGGGGTCTCTAGAAGGGTCTGGGGGCTTTTAGAAGGGTCCTGGGGGGCTCTAGAATGGTCTGGGTGCCTTTAGAAGGGTCCTGGGTGACTCTAGAATGTTCTGCTGGCTTTCAGAAGGGTCCTGGGTTCCTCTAGAAGGGTCTGGGGGCTTTTAGAAGGGTCCTGGGTGGCTCTAGAAGGGTCTGGGGGCTTTTAGAAGGGTCCTGGGGTGCTCTAGAATGGTCTGGGGGCTTTTAGAAGGGTCCTGGGAGGCTCTGGAATGGTCTGGGGGCTTTTAGAAGGGTCCTGGGAGGCTCTAGAAGGGTCTGGGGTCTTTTAGAAAGGTCCTGGGAGGATCTAGATGGGTCTGGGTGCTTTTAGAAAGGTCCTGGGATGCTCTAGAAGGGTCTGGGGGCTTTTAGAATGGTCCTAGGGGCCTCTAGAATGGTCTGGGGGCTTTTAGATGGGTCCTAGGGGGCTCTAGAAGGGTCTGGGGGCTTTTAGAATGATCCTGGGGGGCTCTAGAAGGGTCTGGGGGCTTTTAGAATTATCTGGGGACGGTCTAGAAAGGTCTGGGTGCTTTTTGAAGGATCCTAGGGGGCTCTAGAAGGGTCTGGGGGCTTTTAGAAGGATCCGGGGAGGGTCTAGAAGGGTCTGGGGGCTTTTAGAAGGGTCCTGGGGTTCTCTAGAAGGGTCTGGTTGCTTTTAGAAGGGTACTGGGAGGTTCTAGAAGGGTCTGGGTGCTTTTATAAGGGTCCGGGGAGCCTCTAGAAGGGTCTGGGTGATTTTAGAAAGGTCCTGGGGGGCTCTAGAAGGGTCTGGGGGCTTTTAGAAGGGTCCTGGAGGGCTCTAGAAGGTTCTGGGTGCTTTCAGAAGGGTCCTGGGGGTCTCTAGAAGGGTCTGGGGCCTTTTAGAATGGTCCTGGGGGGCTCTAGAAGGGTCTGGGTGCCTTTAGAAGGGTCCTGGGTGACTCTAGAATGTTCTGCTGGCTTTCAGAAGGGTCCTGGGGTCCTCTAGAATGGTCTGGGTGCTTTTAGAAGGGTCATGGGTGGCTCTAGAAGGGTCTGGGGGCTTTTAGAAAGGTCCTGGGTTGCTCTAGAAGGGTCTGGGGGCTTTTCGAAGGGTCCTGGGAGTCTCTAGAAGGGTCTGGGGGCTTATAGAAGGGTCCTGGGAGGCTCTAGATGGGTCTGGGTGCTTTTAGAAGTGTCCTGGGATGCTCTAGAAGGGTCTTGGGGCTTGTAGAAGGGTCTTGGGGGGCTCTAGAAGGTTATGGGTGCTTTTAGAAGGGTCCTGGGTGGCTCTAGAAGGGTCTGGGGGCTTTTAGAAGGGTTCGGGGGGGCTCTAGAAGGGTCTGGGTGCTTTTAGAAGTGTCCTGGGGTGCTCTAGAAGGGTCTGGGGAATTTTAGAAGGGTCCTCGGATGCTCTAGAAGGGTCTGGGTGCTTTTAGAAGGGTCCTGGAGGGCTCTAGAAGGTTCTGGGGGCTTTCAGAAGGGTCCTGGGGGTCTCTAGAAGGGTCTGGGCGCTTTTAGAAGGGTCCTGGGGGGCTCTAGAAGGGTCTGGGTGCCTTTAGAAGGGTCCTGGGTGACTCTAGAATGTTCTGCTAGCTTTCAGAAGGGTCCTGGGGTCATCTAGAAGGGTCTGGGGTCTTTTAGAAGGGTCCGGGGGGGCTCTAGAAGGGTCTGGGGACTTTTAGAAGGGTTCTGGGGTGCTCTAGAAGGGACTGGGTTCCTTAAGAGGGGCCCTTGGTGCCTCTTGAATGGTCTGGGGGCATTTAGAAGGGTCCTGGGGGACTCTAGAAGGGTCTAGGGACTATTAGAAGGGTACTGGGGGGCTCTAGAAGGGTCTGGGGGCTTTTCGAAGGATCCGGGGAGGGTCTAGAAGGGTCTGGGGGCTTTTAGAAGGGTCCTAGGGGCCTCTAGAAGGGTCTGGGGGCTTTTAGATGGGTCCTAGGGGGCTCTAGAAGGGTCTGGGGCTTTTAGAATGATCCTGGGGGGCTCTAGAAGGGTCTGGGGGCTTTTAGAATGATCCGGGGACGGTCTAGAAAGGTCTGGGTGCTTTTTGAAGGAGCCTAGGGGGCTCTAGAAGGGTCTGGGGGCTTTTAGAAGGATCCGGGGAGGATCTAGATGGGTCTGGGTGCTTTTAGAAGGGTCCTGGGGTTCTCTAGAAGGGTCTGGTTGCTTTTAGAAGGGTACTGGGAGGTTCTAGAAGGGTCGGGGTGCTTTTATAAGGGTCCGGGGAGCCTCTAAAAGGGTCTGGGTGATTTTAGAAAGGTCCTGGGGGGCTCTAGAAGGGTCTAGAGGCTTTTAGACGGGTCCTGGGGGCCTCTAGAAGGGTCTGGGTGCTTTTAGAAGGGTCTGGGTGACTCTAGAAGGGTCTGGGGGCATGTAGAAGGGTCCTGGGGGGCTCTAGAAGGGTCTGGGGGCTTTTAGAAGGGTCCTGGGGGCCTCTAGAAGGGTCTGGGAGCTTTTAGAATGGTCCTGGGGGGCTCTAGAAGTGTCTGGGGGCTTTTAGAAGGGTCCTGGGGTGCTCTAGAAGGATCTGGGGGCTTTTAGATGGGTCCTGGGGTGCTCTAGAAGTGTCTGGGGTCTTTTTGAAGGGTCCTGGGGGGCTCTAGAAGGGTCTGGGGGCTTTTAGAATGGTCCTGGGGTGCTCTAGAAGGGTCTGGGGGCTTTTAGAAGGGTCCTGGGGGGCTCTAGAAGGGTCTAGAGGATTTTAGAAGGGTCCTGGGGGGCTCTAGAAGGGTCTGAGAGCGTTTAGAAGGGACCTGTGAGGCTCTGGAAGGGTCTGGGTGCTTTTATAAGGGTCCTGGGGGCCTCTAGAAGGGTCTGGGGGCTTTTACAAGGGTCCGGGGGGGCTCTAGAAGGGTCTGGGGACTTTTAGAAGGGTCCTGGTGGCCCCTAGACGGGTCTGGGGGCTATTAGAATGGTCCTGGGGGGCTCTAGAAGGGTGTGGGTGCTTGTAGAAGGGTCCTGGGGGGTCTAGAACGGTCTGGGGGCTTTTAGAAGGGTCCTGGGGGTCTCTAGAAGGGTCTGGGTGCTTTTAGATGGATCCTAGGGGGCTGTAGAAGGGCTGGGGGCTTTTAGAATGATCCTGGGGGGCTCTAGAAGGGTCTGGGGGCTTTTAGAATGATCCAGGGACGGTCTAGAAGGGTCTGGGTGCTTTTTGAAGGATCCTAGGGGGCTCTAGAAGGGTCTGGGGTCTTTTAGAATGATCCGGGGAGGGTCTAGAAGGGTCTGGGTGCTTTTAGAAGGGTCCTGGAGGCTCTGGAAGGGTCTGGGTGCTTTTATAAGGGTCCGGGGAGCCTCTAGAAGGGTCTGGGTGCTTTTGGAAAGGTCCTGGAGTGCTCTAGAAGGGTCTAGAGGCTTTTAGACGGGTCCTGGTGTGCTCTAGAAGGGACGGGGGGGCTTAAGAAGGGCCCTGGGGCCTCTAGAAGGGTCTGGGGGCTTTTAGAAGGGTCCTGGGGGGCTCTAGAAGGGTTTGGATGTTTTTAGAAGCGTCCTGGGTGCTCTAGAAGGGTCTGGGGGCTTTTAGAAGGGTCCTGGGGGGCTCTAGAAGGGTCTGGGGTCTTTTATACTGTCCTGGGGGTCTGTAGAAGGGTCTGGGTGCTTTTAGAAGGGTCCTGTGGGGCTCTAGAAGGATCTGGGGGCTTTCAGAAGGGTCGTGGGGGCCTCTAGAAGGGTCTAGGGGCTTTTAGAAGGGTAAGGGGGAGATCTAGAAGGGTCTGGGGGCTTTTAGAAGGGTCCTGGGGTGCTCTAGAATGTTCTGGGGGCTTTCAGAAGGGTCCAGGGGTCCTCTAGAAGGGTCTGGAGGCTTTTAGAAGGGTCCGGGGGTGCTCTAGAAGGGTCTGGGGGCTTTTAGAAGGGTCCTGGGGTGTCCTAGAAGGGACGGGGTGCCTTAAGAGGGGCCCTGGGGGGCTCTAGATGGGTCTGGGGGCTTTTAGAAGGGTTCTGGAGTGCTCTAGAAGGGTCTGGGGGCTTTTAGAATGCTCCTGGGGATCTCTAGAAGTGTCTGGGGTCTTTTAGAAAGATCCGGGGAGTGTCTAGATGTGTCTGCGGCCTTTCAGAAGGGTCCTGGGGGGCTCTAGAAGGGTCTGGGGTCTTTTAGAAGTGTCCTGGGGGGGTCTAGAAGGGTCTGGGGGCTTTTAGAATGGTCCTGGGGCCGTCTAGAAGGGTCTGAGTGCTTTTAGAAGGGTCATGGGGGTCTCTAGAAGGGTCTGGGGGCTTTTAGAATGATCCGGGGAGGGTCTAGAAGGTTCTGGGGGCTTTTAGAAGGGTCCTGGGGGGCTCTAGAGGGGTCTGGGGGCTTTTAGAAGGGTCCCGGGGTTCTCTAGAAGGGTCTGGTGGCATTTAGAAGTATCCTGGGGGCCTCTAGAAGGGTCTGGGATCTATTAGAGTGGTCCGGGGGGGCTCTAGAAGGGTCTGGGGGTTTTTAGAAGGCTCCTGGGAGGCTCTAGAATGGTCTGGGGGCTTTTAGAATGTTCCTGGTGTTCTCTAGAAGGGTCTGGGGACTTATAGAAGGGTCCTGGGGGCCTCTAGAAGGGTCTGAGAACTATTAGAGTGGTTCGGGGGCGCTCTAGAAGGGTCAGGAGGCTTTTAGAAGGGTCTTGGGGGGCTCTAGAAGGGTCTGGGGGCTTTTAGAATAATCCGGGGAGGGTCTAGAAGGGTCTGGGTTCTTTTAGAATAGTCTTGGGAGGTTTTAGAAGGGTCTGGGGGCTTTTAGAATGATCCGGGGAGGGTCTAGAAGGGTCTGGGGGCCTTTAGAAGGGTCCTGGGGGGCTCTAGAATGGTCTGGGGGCTTTTAGAATGATCCTGGGGGGCTCTAGAAGGGTCTGGGGGCTTTTAGAATGATCCTGGGGGGCTCTAGAAGGGTCTGGGGTCTTTTCGAAGGATCCGGGGAGGGTCTAGAAGGGTCTGGGGTCTTTTAGAAGGGTCCTAGGGGCCTCTAGAAGGGTCTGGGGGCTTTTAGATGGGTCCTAGGGGGCTCTAGAAGGGTCTGGGGGCTTTTAGAATGATCCTGGGGGGCTCTTGAAGGGTCTGTGGGCTTTTAGAATGATCCGGGGAGGGTCTAGAAAGGTCTGGGGGCCTTTAGAATGGTATTGGGGTGCTCTAGAAGTGTCTGGGTGCTTTTAGAAGGGTCCTGGGAGGCTCTAGAAGGGTCTGGGGGCTTTTAGAAGAGTCCTGGGTGGCTCTAAAGGGTTCTGGGGGGTTTTAGAAGGGTCCTAGGGGCCTCTAGAAGGGTCTGGGGGCTTTTAGAAGGGTCCTGGGATACTCTAGAAGGGTCTGGGTGCTTTTATAAGGGTCCTCGGATGCTCTAGAAGGGTCTGGGTGCTTTTAGAATGGTCCTGGGGGGCTCTAGAATGTTCTGAGGTCTTTCAGAAGGGTCCTGGGGTGCTCTAGAAGGGTCTGGGTGCTTTTAGAAGGGTCCTTGGGGGCTCTAGAATGGTCGGGGGGCTTTTAGAAGGGTCCTGGGTGGCTCTAGAAGGGTCTGGGGGCTTTTAGAAGGGTCCGGGGGGGCTCTAGAAGGGTCTGGGGAATTTTAGAAGGGTCCTCGGATTATCTAGAAGGGTCTGGGGGCTTTTAGAAGGGTCCTGGAGGGCTCTAGAAGGTTCTGGGTGCCTTTAGAATGGTCCTGGGTGACTCTAGAATGTTCTGCTGGCTTTCAGAAGGGTCCTGGGGGTCTCTAGAAGGGTCTGGGGGCTTTTAGAAGGGTCCTGGGGGGCTCTAGAAGGGTCTGGGTGCCTTTAGAATGGTCCTGGGTGACTCTAGAATGTTCTGCTGGCTTTCAGAAGGGTCCTGGGGTCCTCTAGAAGGGTCTGGGGGCTTTTAGAAGGGTCCTGGGTGGCTCTAGAATGGTCTGGGTGCTTTTAGAAGGGTCCTGGGGTGCTCTAGAATGGTCTGGGGGCTTTTAGAAGGGTCCTGGGAGGCTCTAGAAGGGTCTGGGGGCTTTTAGAAAGGTCCTGGGGTCCTCTAGAAGGGTCTGGGGTCTTTTAGAAGGGTCCGGGGGGGCTCTAGAAGGGTCTGGGGGCTTTTAGAAGGGTCCTGGGGTACTCTAGAAGGTCCTGGGGACTTTTAGAAGGGTCCTGGGGTGCTCTAGAAGGGACGGGGTTCATTAAGAGGGGCCCTGGGTGCCTCTTGAAGGGTCTGGGGGCATTTAGAAGGGTCCTGGGGGGCTCTAGAAGGGTCTAGGGGCTTTTAGAAGGGTACTGGGGGGCTCTAGAAGGGTCTGGGGGCTTTTAGAATGATCCTGGGGGGCTCTAGAAGGGTCTGGGGTCTTTTCGAAGGATCCGGGGAGGGTCTAGAAGGGTCTGTGGGCTTTTAGAAGTGTCCTAGGGGCCTCTAGAAGGGTCTGGGGGCTTTTAGATGGGTCCTAGGGGGCTCTAGAAAGGTCTGGGGGCTTTTGGAATGATCCTGGGCGGCTCTAGAAGGGTCTGGGGGCTTTTAGAAGGGTCCTGGGGTTCTCTAGAAGGGTCTGGTTGCTTTTAGAAGGGTACTGGGAGCCTCTAGAAGGGTCTGGGTGCTTTTAGAAAGGTCCTGGGGGGCTCTAGAAGGGTCTAGAGGCTTTTAGACGGGTCCTGGGGTCCTCTAGAAGGGTCTGGGTGCTTTTAGAAGGGTCCTGGAGGCCTCTAGAAGGATCTGGGGGCTTTTAGATGGGTCCTGGGGTTCTCTAGAAGGGTCTGGGGGCATTTAGAAGGGTCCTGAGGGGCTCTAGAAGGGTCTGGGGGCTTTTAGAATGGTCAGGGGAGGCTCTAGAAGGGTCTGGGGGCTTTTAGAAGGGTCCTGGGAGGCTCTAGAAGGGTCTAGAGGCTTTTAGAAGGGTCCTGGGGGCCTCTAGAAGGGTCTGGGGGCGTTTAGAAGGGACCTGTGAGGCTCTGGAAGGGTCTGGGTGCTTTTATAAGGGTCCTGGGGGCCTCTAGAAGGGTCTGGGGGCTTTTATAAGGGTCCGGGGGGACTCTAGAAGAATCTGGGGACTTTTAGAAGGGTCCTGGTGGCATCTAGACGTGTCTGGGGGCTATTAGAGGGGTCCTGGGGGGCTCTAGAAGGGTCTGGGGGCTTGTAGAAGGGTCCTGGGAGGCTCGGGAAGGGTCTGGGTGCTTTTATAAGGGTCCTGGGGGCCTCTAGAAGGGTCTGGGGGCTTTTACAAGGGTCCGGGGGGGATCTAGAAGAATCTGGGGACTTTTAGAAGGGTCCTGGGTGGCTCTAGAAGGGTCTGGGGGCTTTTAGAAGGGTCCGGGGGGGCTCTAGAAGTGTCTGGGGAATTTTAGAAGGGTCCTCGGATTCTCTAGAATGGTCTGGGGGCTTTTAGAAGGGTCCTGGAGGGCTCTAGATGGTTCTGGGGGCTTTCAGAAGGGTCCTGGGGGTCTCTAGAAGGGTCTGGGGGCTTTTAGAAGGGTCCTGGGGGGCTCTAGAATGGTCTGGGTGCCTTTAGAAGGGTCCTGGGTGACTCTAGAATGGTCTGCTGGCTTTCTGAAGGGTCCTGGGTTCCTCTAGAAGGGTCTGGGGGCTTTTAGAAGGGTCCTGGGGGGCTCTAGAAGGGTCTGGGGGCTTTTAGAAGGGTCCTGGGGTGCTCTAGAATGGTCTGGGGGCTTTTAGAAGGGTCCTGGGAGGCTCTGGAATGGTCTGGGGGCTTTTAGAAGGGTCCTGGGAGGCTCTAGAAGGGTCTGGGGTCTTTTAGAAAGGTCCTGGGAGGATCTAGATGGGTCTGGGTGCTTTTAGAAAGGTCCTGGGATGCTCTAGAAGGGTCTGGGGGCTTTTAGAATGGTCCTAGGGGCCTCTAGAAGGGTCTGGGGGCTTTTAGATGGGTCCTAGGGGGCTCTAGAAGGGTCTGGGGGCTTTTAGAATGATCCTGGGGGCCTCTAGAAGGGTCTGGGGGCTTTTAGAATTATCCGGGGACGGTCTAGAAAGGTCTGGGTGCTTTTTGAAGGATCCTAGGGGGCTCTAGAAGGGTCTGGGGGATTTTAGAAGGATCCGGGGAGGGTCTAGAAGGGTCTGGGGGCTTTTAGAAGGGTCCTGGGGTTCTCTAGAAGGGTCTGGTTGCTTTTAGAAGGGTACTGGGAGGCTCTAGAAGGGTCTGGGTGCTTTTATATGGGTCCGGGGAGCCTCTAGAAGGGTCTGGGTGATTTTAGAAAGGTCCTGGGGGGCTCTAGAAGGGTCTGGGGGCTTTTAGAAGGGTCCTGGGGGGCTCTAGAAGGTTCTGGGTGCTTTCAGAAGGGTCCTGGGGGTCTCTAGAATGGTCTGGGGCCTTTTAGAATGGTCCTGGGGGGCTCTAGAAGGGTCTGGGTGCCTTTAGAAGGGTCCTGGGTGACTCTAGAATGTTCTGCTGGCTTTCAGAAGGGTCCTGGGGTCCTCTAGAATGGTCTGGGGGCTTTTAGAAGGGTCATGGGTGGCTCTAGAAGGGTCTGGGGGCTTTTAGAAAGGTCCTGGGTTGCTCTAGAAGGGTCTGGGGGCTTTTCGAAGGGTCCTGGGAGTCTCTAGAAGGGTCTGGGGGCTTATAGAAGGGTCCTGGTTGGCTCTAGATGGGTCTGGGTGCTTTTAGAAGTGTCCTGAGATGCTCTAGAAGGGTCTTGGGGCTTGTAGAAGGGTCTTGGGGGGCTCTAGAAGGTTATGGGTGCTTTTAGAAGGGTCCTGGGTGGCTCTAGAAGGGTCTGGGGGCTTTTAGAAGGGTTCGGGGGGGCTCTAGAAGGGTCTGGGTGCTTTTAGAAGTGTCCTGGGGTGCTCTAGAAGGGTGTCTGGAGGCTTTTAGTAGAGTCCTGGAGGCTCTAGATGGGTCTGGTGGCATTTAGAATGGTCCTGGGGGGCTCTAGAAGGGTCTGGGGGCTTTCAGAAGGGTCCTGGGTTGCTCTAGAAGGGTCTGGGCGCTTTTAGAAGGGTCCTGGGGGGCTCTAGAAGGGTCTGGGTGCCTTTAGAAGGGTCCTGGGTGACTCTAGAATGTTCTGCTAGCTTTCAGAAGGGTCCTGGGGTCATCTAGAAGGGTCTGGGGTCTTTTAGAAGGGTCCGGGGGGCTCTAGAAGGGTCTGGGGACTTTTAGAAGGGTTCTGGGGTGCTCTAGAAGGGACTGGGTTCCTTAAGAGGGGCCCTTGGTGCCTCTTGAATGGTCTGGGGGCATTTAGAAGGGTCCTGGGGGACTCTAGAAGGGTCTAGGGACTATTAGAAGGGTACTGGGGGCTCTAGAAGGGTCTGGGGGCTTTTCGAAGGATCCGGGGAGGGTCTAGAAGGGTCTGGGGGCTTTTAGAAGGGTCCTAGGGGCCTCTAGAAGGGTCTGGGGCTTTTAGATGGGTCCTAGGGGGCTCTAGAAGGGTCTGGGGCTTTTAGAATGATCCTGGGGGGCTCTAGAAGGGTCTGGGGCTTTTAGAATGATCCGGGGACGGTCTAGAAAGGTCTGGGTGCTTTTTGAAGGATCCTAGGGGGCTCTAGAAGGGTCTGGGGCTTTTAGAAGGATCCGGGGAGGATCTAGATGGGTCTGGGGGCTTTTAAAAGGGTCCTGGGGTTCTCTAGAAGGGTCTGGTTGCTTTTAGAAGGGTACTGGGAGGTTCTAGAAGGGTCGGGGTGCTTTTATAAGGGTCCGGGGAGCCTCTAAAAGGGTCTGGGTGATTTTAGAAAGGTCCTGGGGGGTCTAGAAGGGTCTAGAGGCTTTTAGACGGGTCCTGGGGGCCTCTAGAAGGGTCTGGGTGCTTTTAGAAGGGTCTGGGTGGCTCTAGAAGGGTCTGGGGGCATGTAGAAGGGTCCTGGGGGGCTCTAGAAGGGTCTGGGGCTTTTAGAAGGGTCCGGGGGGACTCTAGAAGAATCTGGGGACTTTTAGAAGGGTCCTGGTGGCATCTAGACGTGTCTGGGGGCTATTAGAAGGGTCCTGGGGGGCTCTAGAATGGTCTGGGGGCTTGTAGAAGGCCTGGGGGCCTCTAGAAGGGGTCTGGGGGCTTTTACAAGGGTCCGGGGGGGATCTAGAAGAATCTGGGGACTTTTAGAAGGGTCCTGGGTGGCTCTAGAAGGGTCTGGGGGCTTTTAGAAGGGTCCGGGGGGCTCTAGAAGGGTCTGGGGAATTTTAGAAGGGTCCTCGGATTCTCTAGAAGGGTCTGGGGGCTTTTAGAAGGGGTCCTGGAGGGCTCTAGATGGTTCTGGGGGCTTTCAGAAGGGTCCTGGGGGTCTCTAGAAGGGTCTGGGGGCTTTTAGAAGGGTCCTGGGGGGCTCTAGAATGGTCTGGGTGCCTTTAGAAGGGTCCTGGGTGACTCTAGAATGTTCTGCTGGCTTTCAGAAGGGTCCTGGGTTCCTCTAGAAGGGTCTGGGGGCTTTTAGAAGGGTCCTGGTGGCTCTAGAAGGGTCTGGGGGCTTTTAGAAGGGTCCCTGGGGTGCTCTAGAATGGTCTGGGGGCTTTTAGAAGGGTCCTGGAGGCTCTGGAATGGTCTGGGGGCTTTTAGAAGGGTCCTGGGAGGCTCTAGAAGGGTCTGGGTCTTTTAGAAAGGTCCTGGGAGGATCTAGATGGGTCTGGGTGCTTTTAGAAAGGTCCTGGGATGCTCTAGAAGGGTCTGGGGGCTTTTAGAATGGTCCTAGGGGCCTCTAGAAGGGTCTGGGGGCTTTTAGATGGGTCCTAGGGGGCTCTAGAAGGGTCTGGGGGCTTTTAGAATGATCCTGGGGGGCTCTAGAAGGGTCTGGGGGCTTTTAGAATTATCCGGGGACGGTCTAGAAAGGTCTGGGTGCTTTTTGAAGGATCCTAGGGGGCTCTAGAAGGGTCTGGGGGCTTTTAGAAGGATCCGGGGAGGGTCTAGAAGGGTCTGGGGGCTTTTAGAAGGGTCCTGGGGTTCTCTAGAAGGGTCTGGTTGCTTTTAGAAGGGTACTGGGAGGCTCTAGAAGGGTCTGGGTGCTTTTATAAGGGTCCGGGGAGCCTCTAGAAGGGTCTGGGTGATTTTAGAAAGGTCCTGGGGGGCTCTAGAAGGGTCTGGGGGCTTTTAGAAGGGTCCTGGAGGGCTCTAGAAGGTTCTGGGTGCTTTCAGAAGGGTCCTGGGGGTCTCTAGAAGGGTCTGGGGGCTTTTATAAGCGTCCTGGGTGGCTCTAGAAAGGTCTGGGTGCCTTTAGAAATGTCCTGGGTGACTCTAGAATGTTCTGCTGGCTTTCAGAAGGGTCCGGGGGTCCTCTAGAATGGTCTGGGGGCTTTTAGAAGGGTCATGGGTGGCTCTAGAAGGGTCTGGTGGCTTTTAGAAAGGTCCTGGGCGTCTATAGAAGGGTCAGGGGGCTTTTAGAAGTGTCCTGGGGTGCTCTAGAAGGGTCTTGGGGCTTGTAGAAGGGTCTTGGGGGGCTCTAGAAGGGTCTGGGTGCTTTTAGAAGGGTCCTGGAGGGCTCTAGAAGGTTCTGGGGGCTTTCAGAAGGGTCCTGGGGGTCTCTAGAATGGTCTGGGAGCTTTTAGAAGGGTCCTGGGGGGCTCTAGAAGGGTCTGGGTGCCTTTAGAAGGGTCCTGGGTGACTCTAGAATGTTCTGCTAGCTTTCAGAAGGGTCCTGGGGTCATCTAGAAGGGTCTGGGGTCTTTTAGAAGGGTCCGGGGGGGCTCTAGAAGGGTCTGGGGACTTTTAGAAGGGTTCTGGGGTGCTCTAGAAGGGACTGGGGGCTTTTAGAAGGGTCCTGGGAGGCTCTGGAATGGTCTGGGGGCATTTAGAAGGGTCCTGGGGGACTCTAGAAGGGTCTAGGGACTATTAGAAGGGTACTGGGGGGCTCTAGAAGGGTCTGGGGGCTTTTCGAAGGATCCGGGGAGGGTCTAGAAGGGTCTGGGGGCTTTTAGAAGGGTCCTAGGGGCCTCTAGAAGGGTCTGGGGGCTTTTAGATGGGTCCTAGGGGGCTCTAGAAGGGTCTGGGGGCTTTTAGAATGATCCTGGGGGGCTCTAGAAGGGTCTGGGGGCTTTTAGAATGATCCGGGGACGGTCTAGAAAGGTCTGGGTGCTTTTTGAAGGATCCTAGGGGGCTCTAGAAGGGTCTGGGGGCTTTTAGAAGGATCCGGGGAGGATCTAGATGGGTCTGGGGGCTTTTAGAAGGGTCCTGGGGTTCTCTAGAAGGGTCTGGTTGCTTTTAGAAGGGTACTGGGAGGTTCTAGAAGGGTCGGGGTGCTTTTATAAGGGTCCGGGGAGCCTCTAAAAGGGTCTGGGTGATTTTAGAAAGGTCCTGGGGGGCTCTAGAAGGGTCTGGGTTCTTTTTGAAGGGTCCTGGGGGGCTCTAGAAGGGTCTGGGGGCTTTTAGAATGGTCCTGGGGTGCTCTAGAAGGGTCTGGGGGCTTTTAGAAGGGTCCTGGGGGGCTCTAGAAGGGTCTAGAGGCTTTTAGAAGGGTCCTGGGGGCCTCTAGAAGGGTCTGAGAGCGTTTAGAAGGGACCTGTGAGGCTCTGGAAGGGTCTGGGTGCTTTTATAAGGGTCCTGGGGGCCTCTAGAAGGGTCTGGGGGCTTTTACAAGGGTCCGGGGGGGCTCTAGAAGGGTCTGGGGACTTTTAGAAGGGTCCTGGTGGCCCCTAGACGGGTCTGGGGGCTATTAGAAGGGTCCTGGGGGGCTCTAGAATGGTGTGGGTGCTTGTAGAAGGGTCCTGGGGGGTCTAGAACGGTCTGGGGGCTTTTAGAAGGGTCCTGGGGGTCTCTAGAAGGGTCTGGGTGCTTTTAGATGGGTCCTAGGGGGCTCTAGAAGGGTCAGGGGGCTTTTAGAATGATTCTGGGGGGCTCTAGAAGGGTCTGGGGGCTTTTAGAATGATCCAGGGACGGTCTAGAAGGGTCTGGGTGCTTTTTGAAGGATCCTAGGGGGCTCTAGAAGGGTCTGGGGTCTTTTAGAATGATCCGGGGAGCGTCTAGAAGGGTCTGGGTGCTTTTAGAAGGGTCCTGGGGGTCTCTAGAAGGGTCTGGTGGCTTTTAGAAGGGTCCTGGGAGGCTCTGGAAGGGTCTGGGTGCTTTTATAAGGGTCCGGGGAGCCTCTAGAAGGGTCTGGGTGCTTTTGGAAAGGTCCTGGAGTGCTCTAGAAGGGTCTAGAGGCTTTTAGACGGGTCCTGGTGTGCTCTAGAAGGGACGGGGGGGCTTAAGAAGGGCCCTGGGGCCTCTAGAAGGGTCTGGGGGCTTTTAGAAGGGTCCTGGGGGGCTCTAGAAGGGTTTGGATGTTTTTAGAAGCGTCCTGGGTGCTCTAGAAGGGTCTGGGGGCTTTTAGAAGGGTCCTGGGGGGCTCTAGAAGGGTCTGGGGTCTTTTATACTGTCCTGGGGGTCTGTAGAAGGGTCTGGGTGCTTTTAGAAGGGTCCTGTGGGGCTCTAGAAGGATCTGGGGGCTTTCAGAAGGGTCGTGGGGGCCTCTAGAAGGGTCTAGGGGCTTTTAGAAGGGTAAGGGGGAGCTCTAGAAGGGTCTGGGGGCTTTTAGAAGGGTCCTGGGGTGCTCTAGAAGGGTCTGGGGGATTTTAGAAGGGTCCTAGTGTGCTCTAGAAGGTACGGGGGGGCTTAAGAGGGGCCCTGGGGCCTCTAAAAGTGTCTGGTGTCTTTTAGAAGGGTCCTGGGGTGCTCTAGAAGAGTCTGGGGGCTTTTATAGGGTCCTGGGGGTCTGTAGAAGGGTCTGGGGGCTTTCAGAAGGGTCCTGGGGGACTCTAGAAGGGTCTGGGTGCTTTTAGAAGGGTACAGGGGGGCTCTAAAAGGGTCTGGGTGCTTTTAGAATGGTCCTGGGGGCCTCTAGAAGAGTCTGTGGGCTTTTAGAAGGGTCCTGGGATGCTCTAGAAGGGTCTGGGGGCTTTTAGAAAAATCCGGGGAGGGTCTAGATTAGTCTGGGGGCTTTTAGAAGGGTCCGGGGGTGCTCTAAAAGGGTCTGGGGTCTTTTAGAAAGGTCCTGGGGTGCTCTAGAAGGGTCTGGGTGCTTTTAGAAGGATCCGGGGAGGGTCTAGAATGGTCTGGGGGCTTTTAGAATGGTCCTGGGGGGCTCTAGAAGGGTCTGGGGGCTTTTAGAAGTGTCCTGTGGGGCTCTAGAAGGGTCTGGGGGCTTTTAGAAGTGTCCTGGGGGTCTCTAGAATGGTCTGTAGGCTTTTATAGTGTCCTCGGGGTCTGTAGAAGTGTCTGGGTGCTTTTAGAAGGGTCCTGTGGGGCTCTAGAAGGTTCTGGGGGCTTTCAGAAGGGTCCTGGGGGCCTCTAGAAGGGTCTAGGGGCTTTTAGAAGGGTCCTGGGGTGCTATAGAAGGGTCTGGGGCCTTTTAGAATGGTCCTGGGGATCTCTAGAAGTGTCTGGGGTCTTTTAGAATTATCCGGAGAGGGTCTAGAAGTTTCTGCGGCCTTTTAGAAGGGTCCTGGGGGGCTCTAGAAGGGTCTGGGGGATTTTAGAAGGGTCTTGGCGTGCTCTAAAATGGTCTGGGGGCCTTAAGATGGGCCCTGGGTACATCTAGAAGGGTCTGGGGGCTTTTAGAAGGGTCCTGGGGGGCTCTAGAAGGGTGTGGGGGCTTTTAGAAGGGTCCTGGGGGGCTCTAGAAGGGTCTGGGGGCTTTTAGAAGGGTCCTGGGAGGATCTAGAAGGGTATGGGGGCTTTTAGAAGGATCCGGGGAGGGTCTAGAAGGGTCTGGGGGCTTTTAGAAGGGTCCTGGTTGCCTCTAGAAGGGTCTCGGGACTTTTAGAAGGGTCCTGGGGGCCTCTAGAAGGGTCTGGGGTCTTTTAGATGTGTCCTGGGGGGCTCTAGAATGGTTTGGGGGCTTTTAGATGGGTCCTAGGGGGCTCTAGAAGGGTCTGCGGTCTTTTAGAATGATCCTGGGGGGCTCTAGAAGGGTCTGGGGGCTTTTAGAATGATCCGGGGACGGTCTAGAAGGGTCTTTATGCTTTTTGAAGGATCCTAGGGTGCTCTAGAATGGTCTGGGTTCTTTTAGAAGTGTCCTGGGGGGTTTTGAAGGGTCTGGGGGCATTTAGAATGGTCCTGGGAGGCTCTAGAAGGGTCTGGTTGCTTTTAGAGGGGTCCTGGGTGCCTCTAGAAGGGTCTGGGGGCGTTCAGAAGGGTCCTGGGAGGCTCTGGAAGGGTCTCGGTGCTTTTATAAGGGTCCTGGGTGCCTCTAGAAGTGTCTGGTGGCTTTTACAAGGGTCCGGGGGTGCTCTAGAATGGTCTGGGGTCTTTTAGAAGGGTCCTGGGTGGCTCTAGGAGGTTCTGGGGGCTTTCAGAATGGTCCTGGGGGGTCTCTAGAAGGGTCTGGGTGCTTTTAGAACGGTCCTGGAGGGCTCAAGAATGGTCTGGGTGCTTTTAGAAGGGTCCTGTGGGGCTCTAGAAGGTTCTGGGGGCTTTCAGAAGGGTCCTGGGGGCCTCTAGAAGGGTCTATGTGCTTTTAGAAGGGTCCGGGGTGGCTCTAGAAGGGTCTGGGGGCTTTTAGAAGGGTCCTGGGGTGCTCTAGAAGGGTCTGGGGGCTTTTAGAAGGGTCCTGGGATGCTCTAGAAGGGACGGGGCTGCTTAAGAGGGGCCCTGGGGCCTCTAGAAGGGTCTGGGGGCTTTTAGAAGGGTCCTGGGTTGCTCTAGAAGGGTCTGGAAGTTTTGAGAAGGGTCCTGGGGGGCTCTAGAAGGGTCTGGGGGCTTTTAGAATTGTCCTGGGTTGCTCTAGAATGGTCTGGGGTCTTTTAGAAGGGTCCTGGGGGGCTCTAGAAGGCACGGGGTGGCTTAAGAGGGGCCCTGGGTCCTCTAGAAGGGTCTGGGGGCTTTTAGAAGGGTCCTGGGGGGCTCTAGAAGGGTCTGGGGGCTTTTAGAAGGGTCCTGGGATCCTCTAGAAGGGTCTCGGGGCTTTTAGAAGGATCCGGTGAGGGTCTAGAAGGGTCTGGGGGCTTTTAGAAGGGTCTTGGGAGGCTCTAGAAGGGTCTGGGGCCTTTTCAAAGGAACCTGAACGTCTCCAGAAGGGTCTGGGGGCTTTTGGAAGGGTCCTTGGGGGCTCTAGAATGGTCTGGGTCCTTTGTACTTAGCTGGCAGGGGAGACACCCTGATCAAGCAGGTGCTTTTCCCAGGCCAGGCTCATCCTTTGCACTCCGGGTGTGCTGAGCCCTGCGAATTCCCCAAATGTGCAAAATTAAAATTTTTGCTCTAGAAGCACCCAGACCCTTCTAGAGCCCCCCAGGAACCTTCTAAAAGCACCCAGACACTTTTAGAGCCCCCAGTGTGCTTCTCAAAGCCCCCGGACTTTCTAGAGCCCCTCAAAACCGTATAAAGGCCCCCAAAATCTTATAAAGCCCCCCAGGCCCTACTAAACCCCCTTAGGACCCTTCTACAATACCCTAGACCCTTCTAGAGCCACCGAGGACCCTTCTAAAAGACCCCAAACCCTTCCGGAGCCCCTTAGGAACCTTTTTAGAGACCCTAGACCCTCCTAGATCCTTCAAGGACTCTTCTAAAAGCCCCCAGATACTTCTAGGGGTTAGAGGCAGGGTTAGGGTTAGGGTTAGGGTTAGGGTTAGGGTTAGAGTTAGGGTTAGGGTTAGGGTTAGGGTTAGGGTTAGGGTTAGGGTAAGGGTTAGGGTTAGAGTTAGGATTAGGGTTAGGGTTAGGGTTAGGGTTAGGGTTAGGGTAAGGGTTAGGGTTAGGGTTAGGGTTAGGGTTAGGGTTAGAGTTAGAGTTAGGGTTAGGGTTAGGGTTAGAGTTAGGATTAGGGTTAGGGTTAGGGTTAGGGTTAGGGTTAGGGTAAGGGTTAGGGTTAGGGTTAGGGTTAGGGTTAGGGTTAGGGTTAGGGTTAGGGTTAGGGTTAGGGTTAGGGTTAGGGTTAGGGTTAGAGTTAGGGTTAGGTTTAGGGTTAGGGTTAGAGTTAGGGTTAGAGTTAGGGTTAGGGTTAGGGTTAGGGTTAGGGTTAGGGTTAGGGTTAGGGTTAGGGTTTGGGTTTGTGTTAGAGTTAGGGTTAGAGTAAGAGTTAGGGTTAGGGATAGTGTTAGGAACATTTTTAGCCCTACAGGACCCATCTAAAAGCACTCAGACCATTCAACATCCCCTCAGGACCCTCCTAACTGTCCCCAGATCCTTCTAGAGACCACCAGGACCCTTCTAAAAGACCCAGACCCCTCTAGAGCCCCCCAAGACCATTCTAAAAGCCCCCAGACCCTTCTAGAGCCCCCCAGGACCCTTCTAATAGCCCCCAGAGCCTTCTAGATGCCCCCAGGACGCTTCTAAAAGCCCTAACACCCTTCTAGGGCCACCCAGGACCCTTCTAAAAGCCTCCAGACACTTCTAGAGCTCCCCAGGACCCTTCTAAAATCCCTCAGACCCTTCTAGAGGCCCCCAGTGCCCCTCTAATGGTCCCCAGACCCTTCTAGAGCCCCCCAGGACCCATCTAAAAGCACCCAGACCCTTCTAGAGCCACCCAGGTCCCTTCTAAAAGCACCCAGACCCTTCTAGATGCACCCAGGACCCTTCTGAAAGCACCCAGACCCTTCTAGACCATCCCCGGATCATTCTAAAAGCACCCAGACCCATCTAGAGCCTCCCAGGACTCTTCTAAAACCCTCCAGACCCTTCTAGTGGCCCCCAGGACCCTTCTGAATGCCCCCAGACCCTTCTAGACCCCCCAGGACTCTTCTAAAAGCCTCCAGACCCTTCTAGAGCTCCCCAGGACCCTACTAAATGCACCCAGACATTTCTAGCGCCCCCCAGGACCCTTCTAAAAGCCCCCAGACCCATCTAGAGCTCCCCAGGACCCTTCTAAAAGCCCCCAGACCATTCTAGAGCCCCCCAGGACCCTTCTAAAAGCACCCAGACCCTTCGAGAGCCCGACAGGACCCTTCTAAAAGCCACCAGACCCTTCTAGACCCTCCCCGAATCCTTCTAAAAGCACTCAGACCCTTCTAGAGTCACGCAGGACCCTTCTAAAAGCCCCCAGACCCTTCTAGAGCCTCCCAGGACCATTCTAAAAGCCCCCAGACAATTCTAGAGCTCCCCAGGACCCTTCTAAAATCCCCCAGACCCTTCTAGAGGCCCCCAGGGCCCCTCTAATGGTCCCCAGACCCTTCTAGAGCCCCCCAGGACCCATCTAAAAGCACCCAGACCATTCTACATCCCCACAGAACCCTTCTAAAAGAACCCAGACCCTTCTAGAGCCACCCAGGTCCCTTCTAAAAGCACCCAGACCCTTCTAGATGCACCCAGGACCCTTCTGAAAGCACCCAGACCCTTCCAGACCATCCCCGGATCATTCTAAAAGCACCCAGACCCATCTAGAGCCTCCCAGGACTCTTCTAAATCCCTCCAGACCATTCTAGTGGCCCCCAGGACCCTTCTGAATGCCCCCAGACCCTTCTAGACCCCCCAGGACCCTTCTAAAAGCCTCCAGACCCTTCTAGAGCTCCCCAGGACCCTACTAAATGCACCCAGACATTTCTAGCGCCCCCCAGGACCCTTCTAAAAGCCCCCAGACCCATCTAGAGCTCCCCAGGACCATTCTAAAAGCCCCCTGACCATTCTAGAGCCCCCCAGGACCCTTCTAAAAGCACCCAGACCCTTCGAGAGCCCCACAGGACCCTTCTAAAAGCCACCAGACCCTTCTAGACCCTCCCCGAATCCTTCTAAAAGCACTCAGACCCTTCTAGAGACACGCAGGACCCTTCTAAAAGCCCCCAGACCCTTCTAGAGCCTCCCAGGACTATTCTAAAAGCCCCCAGACAATTCTAGAGCTCCCCAGGACCCTTCTAAAATCCCCCAGACCCTTCTAGAGGACCTCAGTGCCCCTCTAATGTTCCCCAGACCCATCTAGAGCCCCCAAGGACCCTTCTAAAAGCCCCCAGAGCCTTCTAGACCCTCCCTGGATCCTTTTAATAGCACCCAGACCCTTCTAGAGCCCCCCAGGACCCTTCTACAAGACCTCCGAACCCTTCTAGAGCCTCTACGGACCCTTCTAAAAGCCCCCGGACCCTTCTAGAGCCCCCCAGGACCCATCTAAAAGCCCCCAGACCCTTCTACAGCCACACAGGACCCTTCTGAAAGCACCCAGACCCTTCTAGAGCCCCCCAGGACCCTTCTAAAAGAACCCAGACCCTTCTACACCCTCCCCGGATCATTCTAAAAGCACCCAGACCCTTCTACAGCCTCCCAGGACCCTTCTAAAATCCTTCAGACCCTTCTAGAAGCCCCCAGGACCCTTCTGAAAGCCCCCAGAGCCTTGTAGATGCCCCCAGGACCCTTCTAAAAGCAACCACACCCTTCTAGAGCCCCCCAGGACGCTTCTAAAAGCCCCCAGACCATTCTAGAGCCACCCAGAACCCTTCTAAAAGCTCCCAGACCCTTCTAGAGGCCCCCAAGATCCTTCTAAAAGCCCCCAGACCCTTCTAGAGCCCCCCGGGACCCTTCTAAATGCCCCCAGACCATTCTAGAGCCACCCAGGACATTTCTAAAGGCACCCAGACCCTTCTAGCGCCCACCAGGACCCTTCTAAAAGAAACCAGACCATTCTAGAGCCACCCAGGGCCCTTCTAAAATCACCCAGACACTTCTAGAGCCTCCCAGGACCCTTCTAAAAATACTCAGACCCATCTAGAGGCCCCCAGGACCCTTCTAAAAGTCCCCAGAGCCATCTAGATGCCCCCAGGACCCTTCTAAAAGCACTCACACTCTTCTAAAGCCACCCAGGACTCTTCTAAAAGCCCCCAGAGCATTCTAGAGCCCCGCAGGATCATTCTAAAAGCCCCCAGACCCTTCTAAAGACCCCCAGGACCCTTCTAAAAGCACCCAGACCCTTCTAGAGCCCCCCAGGACCCTTCTAAAAGAACCCAGACGCTTCTAGATCACCACAGGACCCTTCTAAAAGCCCCCAGACCCTTCTAGACCCTCCCCGAATCCTTCTAAAACACCCAGACCCTTCTAGAGCCTCCCAGGACCCTTCTAATATCCCGCAGACATTTCTAGAGGCCCCCAGGACCCTTCTAAGAGCACCCAGACCATTCTAGATCCCCCCAGGACCCTTCTAAAAGCCCCCAGATCCTTCTAGATTCTCCCAGGACCCTTCTAAAAGCCCCCAGACACTTCTAGAGATCCCCAGGACCCTTCTAAAATCCCCCAGACCCTTCTAGAGGCCACCAGGGCTTCTCTAATGGTCCCCAGACCCTTCTAGAGCCCCCAAGGACCCTTCTAAAAGGCCCCAGAGCCTTCTAGACCCTCCCCGGATCCTTCTAATAGACCCCAGACCCTTCTAGAGCCACGCAGGACCCTTCTAAAAGCACCCAGACCTTTCTAGAGGCCCCCTGGACCCTTCAAAAAGCCCCCAGACCCTTCTAGAGCCTCCCAGGGCCATTCTAAAAGCAACCAGACCCTTCTAGATCCTCCCAGGACCCTTCTAAAAGCACCCAGACCCTTCTAGAGCCCCCCAGGACCTTTCTAAATGCCCCCAGACCCTTCTAGAGCCCCACAGGACCCTTCTAAAAGCACCCATACCCTTCTATAGACCCTACAGGACCCTTCTAGAAGCACTCAGACCTTTCCAGAGTCTCCCAGGACCCTTCTAAAAGCCCCCAGACCCTTCTAGAGCCCCCCAGGACACTTCTAAAAGCACCCAGACCCTTCTAGAGCCCCCTAGGACCCTTCTCAAAGACCCCAGACCCTTCTAGATTCCTCCAGGACCCTTCTAAAAGCACCCAGACCCTTCTAGAGACCCGCAGGACCCTTCTAAAAGCCCCCAGACCCTTCTATATTCCCCCAGGACCCTTCTAAAAGACTCCAGACCCTTCTAGAGCTCCCCAGGACTCTTCTAAAGTCCCCCAGACCCTTCTAGAGGCCGCCAGGGCTCCTCTAATGGTCCCCAGACCCTTCTAGAGCCCCCAAGGACCCTTCTAAAAGCCCCCAGAGCCTTCTAGACCCTCCCCGGATCCTTCTAATAGCACCCAGACCCTTCTAGAGCCCCCCAGGACCATTCTAAAAGGCCCCAGACCCTTCTAGAGCCTCCACTGACACTTCTAAAAGCAACCAGACCCTTCTAGAGCCTCCCAGGACCCTTTTAAAATACCTCAGACACTTCTAGAGGCCCCCAGGACCCTTCTAAAATACCCCAGAGCTTTCAAGATGCCCCCAGGACAATTCTAAAAGACCTCAACCCTTCTAGAGCCCCCCAGGAACCTTCTAAAAGCCCCCAGACCCTTCTAGAGACCCGCAGGACCCTTCTAATAGCACTCAGACCCTTCTAGATTCTACCAGGACCCTTCTAAAAGCACCCAGACCTTTCTAGAGCTCCCCAGGACCATTCTAAACTCCCCCAGACCCTTCCAGAGCCCCCCAGGACGCTTCTAAATGCCCCCAGACCCATCTAGAGCACCCCAGGACTCTTCTAAAAGCCTCCAGTCCCTTCTAGAGGCCCCCAGGACCCTTCTAAAAGCCACCAGAGCCTTCTAGATGCCCCCAGGACCATTCTAAAAGCCCTCACACCCTTTAGAGCCCCCCAGGACCCTTCTAAAAGACCCCAGACCCTTCTAGAGCCCCCCAGGACCCTTCTAAAAGCCCCCAGACCCTTCTAGAGACCCGCAGGACCCTTTTAAATGCCACCACACCCTTCTAGAGTCTACCAGGACCCTTCAAAAAGCCCCCAGACCCTTCTAGAGCTGCCCAGGACCCTTCTAAACTCCCCGAGACCCTTCTAGAGGCCCCCAGGGCTCCTCTAATGGTCCCCAGACCATTCTAGAGCCCCCAAGGACCCTTCTAAAAGCCTCCAGACCCTTCTAGAGACACGCAGGACCCTTCTAAAAGACCCCAGACCATTCTAGAGCCTTCCAGGACCCTTCTAAAAGCCCCCAGACAATTCTAGAGCTCCCCAGGACCCTTCTAAAATCTACCAGACCCTTCTAGAGGACCCCAGTGCCCCTCTAATGGTCCCCAGACCCTTCTATAGCCCCCAAGGACCCTTCTAAAAGCTCCCAGACCCTTCTAGGCCCTCCCAGGATCCTTCTAATAGCCCCCAGACCCTTCAAGAGACTCCCAGGACCCTTCTAAAAGCCCCCAGACCCTTCTAGAGCCTCCACGGACCCTTCTGAAAGCCCCCGGACCCTTCCAGAGCCCCCCAGGACCCATCTAAAGACCCCAGACCCTTCTACTGCCCCACAGGACCATTCTAAAAGCCCCCAGACCCTTCTAGAGCCACCCAGGACCCTTCTAAAAGCACCTAGACCCTTCTAGAGGCCCCCAGGACCCATCTAAAAGCCCCCAGAGCTTTCTAGAGGCCCCCTGGACCCTTCAAAAAGCCCCCAGACCCTTCTAGAGCCTCCCAGGACCATTCTAAAAGCACCCAGACACTTCTAGAGCCTCCCAGGACCCTTCTAAAAGCACCCAGACCCTTCTAGAGCCCCCCAGGACCATTCTAAAAGCCCCCAGACCCTTCTAGAGCCTCGCACGACCCTTCTAAAAGCCCTCAGACCCTTCTAGAGACCCTACAGGACCCTTCTAAAAGCCCTCAGACCCTTCTAGCGTCTCCCAGGACCATTCTAAAAGATCCCAGACCCTTCTAGAGCAACCCAGGACCTTTCTAAAAACACCCAGACCCTTCTAGATCCCCCTAGGACCCTTCTCAAAGACCCCAGAGCCTTCTAGAGTCCTCCAGGGCCCTTCTAAAAGCCCCCAGACCCTTCTAGAGACACGCAGGACCCTTCTAAAAGCCCCCAGACCCTTCTAGATTCCCCCAGGACCCTTGTAAAAGCCCCCAGACCCTTCTAGAGCTCCTCAGGACCCTTCTAAAATCCCCCAGACCCTTCTAGAGCCACCAAGGACCCTTCTAAATGCCCCCAGAGCATTCTAGACCCTCCCCGGATCCTTCTAATAGCCCCCAGACCCTTCTAGAGCCACCCAGGAACTTTCTGAAAGCACCCAGACCCTTCTAGAGGCCCCCAGGACCCTTCTGAAATCACCCAGACCCTTCTAGAGCTCCCAAGGACCCTTCTAAAAGCCGCCAGACACTTCTAGAGCCTCCCCGGATCCTTCTAAAATCCTCCAGACATTTGTAGAGCCCCCCAGGACCCTTCTAAAAGCACCCAGACCCTTCTAGACCATCCCCGGATCCTTCTAAAACCACCCAGACCCATCTGGATCCTCCCAGGACCTTTCTAAAAGCCCCCAGACCATTCTAGATGACCCAGGACCCTTCTAAAAGCCCCCAGACCCTTCTAGAGCCCCCCAGGACACTTCTGAAAGCCCCCAGACCCTTCTAGAGCCCCCCAGGACCTTTCTAAATGACCCCAGACCCATCTAGAGCCCCCCAGGACTCTTCTAATAGACTCCAGACCCTTCTAGAGGCCCGAAGGACCCTTCTGAATGCCCCCAGACCCTTCTAGAGCCCCCTAGGACCCTTCTATAAAGCCTCCAGACCCTTCTAGAGGCCCCCAGGACCCTTCTAAAAGCCCCCAGACCCTTCTAGAGACACCCAGGACCCTTCTAAAAGCAACCAGACACTTCTAGCGCCCTCAGGACCCTTCTAAAAGCCCCAAGACCCTTCTAGAGCTCCCCTGGACCCTTCTAAAAGCCCCCAGACCCTTCTAGAGGCCCCCAGGACCCTTCTAAAAGCACCCAGGCCCTTCTAGAGCCCCACAGGACCCTTCTAAAAGCACCCAGACCCTTCTAGACCCTCCCCGAATCCTTCTAAAAGCAACCAGACCCTTCTAGAGCCTCCCAGGACCCTTTTAAAGTCCCTCAGACACTTCTAGAGACCCGAAGGACCCTTCTAAAAGCCATCAGAGTCTTCGAGATGCCCCCAGGACCCTTCTAAAAGACCTCACACCCTTCTAGAGCCCCCCAGGACCATTCTAAAAGAACCCAGACCCTGCTAGAGACACGAAGGACCCTTCTAAAAGCACTCAGACCCTTCGAGAGTCTCCCAGGACCCTTCTAAAAGCACCCAGACCCTTCTAGAGGCCCCCAGGACCCTTCTGATTGCCCCCAGACCATTCTAGAGCCCCCCAGAACTCTTCTAAAAGCCTCCAGACCCTTCTAGAGGCCCCCAGGACCCTTCTGAAAGCCCCCAGACCCTTCTAGAGCTCCCCAGGACCATTCAAAATGCACCCAGACACTTTTAGCGCCACCCAGGACCCTTCTAAAAGACCCCAGACCCTTCTAGAGCTCCCCGGGACCCTTCTAAAAGCACCCAGACCCTTCTAGAGCCCCCCAGGACCCTTCTAAAAGCACCCAGACCCTTCTAGAGCCCCACAGGACCCTTCTAAATGCCCCCAGACTCTTCTAGACCCTCCCCGAATCCTTCTAAAAGCACCCAGACCAATCCAGAGCCTCCCAGGACCATTCTAAAATCCCTCAGACACTTCTAGAGGCCCACAGGACACTTCTAAAATCCCCCAGAGCCTTCTAGATGCCGCCAGGACCATTCTAAAAGCACTCACACCCTTCTAGAGCACCCCAGGACCCTTCTAAAAGCCCCCAGACCATTCTAGAGCTCCCCAGGACCCTTCTAAAAGCCCCCAGACCCTTCTAGAGACCCGCAGGACCCTTCTAAATGCCCCCAGACCCTTCTAGAGTCTCCCAGGACCCTTCTAAAAGCCCCCAGACCCTTCTAGAGCTCCCCAGGACCCTTCTAAAATACCCCAGACCCCTCTAGAGGCCCCCAGGGCTCCTCTAGTGGTCCCCACACCCTTCTAGAGCCCTAAAGGACCCTTCTAAAAGCCCCCAGACCCTTCTAGAGACACGCAGGACACTTCTAAAAGCCCCCAGACCCTTCTAGAGCCTCCCAGGACCTTTCTAAAAGCCCCCAGACAATTCTAGACCTCCCGAGGACCCTTCTAAAATCACCCAGACCATTCTAGAGGCTCCCAGTGCCCCTCTAATGGTCCCCAGACCCTTCTAGAGCCCCCAAGGACCCTTCTAAAAGCCCCCAGACCCTTCTATAGCCACCTAGGACCATTCTAAAAGCACCCAGACCCTTCTAGAGGCTCCCAGGACCCTTCTAAAATCCCCCAGACCCTTCTAGAGCCCCCCAGGGCCCTTCTAAAAGCATTCAGACTATTCTAGAGGACCGCAGGACCCTTCTAAAATCCCCCAGACCATTCTAGAACACCACAGGACCGTTCTAAAAGAGCCCAGACGATTCTAGAGCCCCCCAGGACTCTTCTAAATGCCCCCAGACACTTCTAGAGAGCCCAGGGCCCGTCTAAAAGCACCCAGACCCTTCTAGAGAACCCCAGGACCCTTCTAAAGCCTCCCAGACCCTTCTAGACCCTCCCCGGATCTTTCTAAAAGCCCCCAGACCCTTCTAGAGCCCCCCAGGACCATTCTCAAAGACTCCAGACCCTTCTAGAGCCCCCAGGACCCTTCTAAAAGCCCCCAGACCCTTCTAGATCCTCCCCGTATCATTCTAAATGCCCCCAGACCCTTCTAGAGGACCCCAGGACTCTTCTAAAAGCCGCCAGACCCTTCTAGAGCCTCCCCGGATCATTCTAAAAGCCCATAGACGCTTCTAGATGCCCCCAGGACCATTCTAAAACCCTCCAGACATTTGTAGAGCCTCCCAGGACCCTTCTAAACGCCCCCAGACCCTTCTAGAACCTCCCCGGATCCTTCTAAAAGTACCCAGACCCATCTGGATCCTCCCAGGACCCTTCTAAAAGACCCCAGACCCTTCTAGAGGACCCAAGAACCCTTCTATATGCCCCCAGACCATTCTAGAGGCCCCCAGGATCCTTCTAAAATCCCCCAGACCCTTCTAGAGCCACCAAGGACCCTTCTAAATGCCCCCAGAGCATTCTAGACCCTCCCCGGATCCTTCTAATAGCCCCCAGACCCTTCTAGAGCCACCCAGGAACTTTCTGAAAGCACCCAGACCCTTCTAGAGGCCCCCAGGACCCTTCTGAAATCACCCAGACCCTTCTAGAGCTCCCAAGGACCCTTCTAAAAGCCGCCAGACACTTCTAGAGCCTCCCCGGATCCTTCTAAAATCCTCCAGACATTTGTAGAGCCCCCCAGGACCCTTCTAAAAGCACCCAGACCCTTCTAGACCATCCCCGGATCCTTCTAAAACCACCCAGACCCATCTGGATCCTCCCAGGACCTTTCTAAAAGCCCCCAGACCATTCTAGATGACCCAGGACCCTTCTAAAAGCCCCCAGACCCTTCTAGAGCCCCCCAGGACACTTCTGAAAGCCCCCAGACCCTTCTAGAGCCCCCCAGGACCTTTCTAAATGACCCCAGACCCATCTAGAGCCCCCCAGGACTCTTCTAATAGACTCCAGACCCTTCTAGAGGCCCGAAGGACCCTTCTGAATGCCCCCAGACCCTTCTAGAGCCCCCTAGGACCCTTCTATAAAGCCTCCAGACCCTTCTAGAGGCCCCCAGGACCCTTCTAAAAGCCCCCAGACCCTTCTAGAGACACCCAGGACCCTTCTAAAAGCAACCAGACACTTCTAGCGCCCTCAGGACCCTTCTAAAAGCCCCAAGACCCTTCTAGAGCTCCCCTGGACCCTTCTAAAAGCCCCCAGACCCTTCTAGAGGCCCCCAGGACCCTTCTAAAAGCACCCAGGCCCTTCTAGAGCCCCACAGGACCCTTCTAAAAGCACCCAGACCCTTCTAGACCCTCCCCGAATCCTTCTAAAAGCAACCAGACCCTTCTAGAGCCTCCCAGGACCCTTTTAAAGTCCCTCAGACACTTCTAGAGACCCGAAGGACCCTTCTAAAAGCCATCAGAGTCTTCGAGATGCCCCCAGGACCCTTCTAAAAGACCTCACACCCTTCTAGAGCCCCCCAGGACCATTCTAAAAGAACCCAGACCCTGCTAGAGACACGAAGGACCCTTCTAAAAGCACTCAGACCCTTCGAGAGTCTCCCAGGACCCTTCTAAAAGCACCCAGACCCTTCTAGAGGCCCCCAGGACCCTTCTGATTGCCCCCAGACCATTCTAGAGCCCCCCAGAACTCTTCTAAAAGCCTCCAGACCCTTCTAGAGGCCCCCAGGACCCTTCTGAAAGCCCCCAGACCCTTCTAGAGCTCCCCAGGACCATTCAAAATGCACCCAGACACTTTTAGCGCCACCCAGGACCCTTCTAAAAGACCCCAGACCCTTCTAGAGCTCCCCGGGACCCTTCTAAAAGCACCCAGACCCTTCTAGAGCCCCCCAGGACCCTTCTAAAAGCACCCAGACCCTTCTAGAGCCCCACAGGACCCTTCTAAATGCCCCCAGACTCTTCTAGACCCTCCCCGAATCCTTCTAAAAGCACCCAGACCAATCCAGAGCCTCCCAGGACCATTCTAAAATCCCTCAGACACTTCTAGAGGCCCACAGGACACTTCTAAAATCCCCCAGAGCCTTCTAGATGCCGCCAGGACCATTCTAAAAGCACTCACACCCTTCTAGAGCACCCCAGGACCCTTCTAAAAGCCCCCAGACCATTCTAGAGCTCCCCAGGACCCTTCTAAAAGCCCCCAGACCCTTCTAGAGACCCGCAGGACCCTTCTAAATGCCCCCAGACCCTTCTAGAGTCTCCCAGGACCCTTCTAAAAGCCCCCAGACCCTTCTAGAGCTCCCCAGGACCCTTCTAAAATACCCCAGACCCCTCTAGAGGCCCCCAGGGCTCCTCTAGTGGTCCCCACACCCTTCTAGAGCCCTAAAGGACCCTTCTAAAAGCCCCCAGACCCTTCTAGAGACACGCAGGACACTTCTAAAAGCCCCCAGACCCTTCTAGAGCCTCCCAGGACCTTTCTAAAAGCCCCCAGACAATTCTAGACCTCCCGAGGACCCTTCTAAAATCACCCAGACCATTCTAGAGGCTCCCAGTGCCCCTCTAATGGTCCCCAGACCCTTCTAGAGCCCCCAAGGACCCTTCTAAAAGCCCCCAGACCCTTCTATAGCCACCTAGGACCATTCTAAAAGCACCCAGACCCTTCTAGAGGCTCCCAGGACCCTTCTAAAATCCCCCAGACCCTTCTAGAGCCCCCCAGGGCCCTTCTAAAAGCATTCAGACTATTCTAGAGGACCGCAGGACCCTTCTAAAATCCCCCAGACCATTCTAGAACACCACAGGACCGTTCTAAAAGAGCCCAGACGATTCTAGAGCCCCCCAGGACTCTTCTAAATGCCCCCAGACACTTCTAGAGAGCCCAGGGCCCGTCTAAAAGCACCCAGACCCTTCTAGAGAACCCCAGGACCCTTCTAAAGCCTCCCAGACCCTTCTAGACCCTCCCCGGATCTTTCTAAAAGCCCCCAGACCCTTCTAGAGCCCCCCAGGACCATTCTCAAAGACTCCAGACCCTTCTAGAGCCCCCAGGACCCTTCTAAAAGCCCCCAGACCCTTCTAGATCCTCCCCGTATCATTCTAAATGCCCCCAGACCCTTCTAGAGGACCCCAGGACTCTTCTAAAAGCCGCCAGACCCTTCTAGAGCCTCCCCGGATCATTCTAAAAGCCCATAGACGCTTCTAGATGCCCCCAGGACCATTCTAAAACCCTCCAGACATTTGTAGAGCCTCCCAGGACCCTTCTAAACGCCCCCAGACCCTTCTAGAACCTCCCCGGATCCTTCTAAAAGTACCCAGACCCATCTGGATCCTCCCAGGACCCTTCTAAAAGACCCCAGACCCTTCTAGAGGACCCAAGAACCCTTCTATATGCCCCCAGACCATTCTAGAGGCCCCCAGGATCCTTCTAAAATCCCCCAGACCCTTCTAGAGCACCCCAGGACCCTTCTAAAAGCCCCCAGACACTTCTAGAGCCCCCCAGGACCTTCTAAAAGCCTCCAGACTTTTCTAGAGGCCCGCAGGACCCTTCTGAAAGCCCCCAGAACCTTCTAGATCCGCCCAGGACCCTTCTAAAAGCACCCAGACCATTCTAGAGCCCCCCATAACTCCTCTAAAAGCCCCCAGACCCTTCTAGAGCTCCCCAGGACCCTTCTAAAATCCCTCAGACCCTTCTAGAGCCTCCCCGGACCCTTCTAAAAGGCCGCAGACAATTCTAGAGGCCCCCAGGACCCTTCTAAAAGCACCCAGAGATTTCTAGATGCACCCAGGACCATTCTAAAAGCCCTCACACTCTTCTAGAGCCCACCAGGACCCTTCTAAAAGCCCCCAGACCAATCTAGAGCCCCCCAGGACTCTTCTAAAAGCATCCAGTCCCTTCTAGAGGCCACCAGGACCGTTCTGAATGCCCCCAGACCATTCTAGAGCCCATCAGGACCATTCTAAAAGCCTCCAGACCCTTCTACATGCCCCCAGGACCCTTCTGAAAGCCCCCAGACCCTTCTAGAGCTCCCCAGGACCCTTCCAAATACACCCAAACACTTCTAGCGACCCCCAGGACCCTTCTGAAAGCCCCAGACCCTTCTAGAGCCTCCCCGGACCCTTCTAAAAGGCCGCAGACAATTCTAGAGGCCCCCAGGACCCTTCTAAAAGCACCCAGAGACTTCTAGATGCACCCAGGACCATTCTAAAAGCCCTCACACTCTTCTAGAGCCCACCAGGACCCTTCTAAAAGCCGCCAGACCCTTCTAGAACCACCCAGGACCCTTCTAAAAGCCCAGAGACGCTTCTAGAGACCCGCAGGACCCTTCTAAATGCACCCAGACCCTTCTAGAGCTCCCCAGGACCCTTCTAAAAGCCCCAAGACCTTTCTAGAGCTCCCCAGGACCCTTCTAAAAGCCCCCAGACCCTTCTAGAGGCCCCCAGGACCCTTCTAAGAGCACCCAGCCCCTTCTAGAGCCCCACAGGACCTTTCTAAAAGCCCCCAGACCCTTCTAGACCCTCCCCGAATTTTTCTAAAAGCAACCAGACCCTTCTAGAGCCTCCCAGGACCCTTTTAAAATCCCTCAGACACTTCTAGTAGCCCCCAGGACCCTTCTAAAAGCCATCAGAGTCTTCGAGATGCCCCCAGGACCCTTCTAAAAGACCTCAAACCCTTCTAGAGCCCCCCAGGACCATTCTAAAAGAACCCAGACCCTTCTAGAGACCCGAAGGACCCTTCTAAATGCCCCCAGACTCTTCTAGACCCTCCCCGAATCCTTCTAAAAGCACCCAGACCATTCCAGAGCCTCCCTGGACCCTTCTAAAATCCCTCAGACACTTCTAGAGGCCCACAGGACACTTCTAAAAGCCCCCAGAGCCTTCTAGATGCCCCCAGGACCATTCTGAAAGCCCTCACACCCTTCTAGAGCACCCCAGGACCCTTCTAAAAGCCCCCAGACCCTTCTAGAGCCCCCCAGGACCCTTCTAAAAGCCCCCAGACCCTTCTAGAGACACGCAGGACCCTTCAAAATGCCCCCAGACCCTTCTAGAGTCTCCCAGGACCCTTCTAAAAGCCCCCAGACCCTTCTAGAGCTCCCCAGGACCCTTCTAAAATACCCCAGACCCCTCTAGAGGCCCCCAGGGCTCTTCTAGTGGTCCCCACACCCTTCTAGAGCCCCCAAGGACCCTTCTAAAAGCCCCCAGACCCTTCTAGAGACACGCAGGACTCTTATAAAAGCCCCCAGACCCTTCTAGAGCCTCCCAGGACCTTTCTAAAAGCCCCCAGACAATTCTAGACCTCCCGAGGACCCTTCTAAAATCACCCAGACCATTCTAGAGGCTCCCAGTGCCCCTCTAATGGTCCCCAGACCCTTCTAGAGCCCCCAAGGACCCTTCTAAAAGCCCCCAGACCCTTCTATAGCCACCTAGGACCATTCTAAAAGCACCCAGACCCTTCTAGAGGCCCCCAGGACCCTTCTAAAATCCCCCAGACCCATCTAGAATACCCCAGGACCCTTCTAAAAGACCCCAGACGATTCTAGAGCCCCTCAGGACTCTTCTAAATGCCCCCAGACACTTCTAGAGAGCCCAGGGCCCGTCTAAAAGCACCCAGACCCTTCTAGAGAACCCCAGGACCCTTCTAAAACCTCCCAGACCCTTCTAGACCCTCCCCGGATCTTTCTAAAAGCCCCCAGACCCTTCTAGAGCACCCCAGGACCATTCTCAAAGACTCCAGACCCTTCTAGAGCCCCCAGGACCCTTCTAAAAGCCCCCAGACCCATCTAGATCTTCCCCGTATCATTCTAAATGCCCCCAGACCCTTCTAGAGGACCCCAGGACCCTTCTAAAAGCCGCCAGACCCTTCTAGAGCCTCCCCGGATCATTCTAAAAGCACATAGACGATTCTAGATGCCCCCAGGACCATTCTAAAACCCTCCAGACATTTCTAGAGCCTCCCAGGACCCTTCTAAACGCCCCCAGACCCTTCTAGAACCTACCCGGATCCTTCTAAAAGTATCCAGACCCATCTGGATCCTCCCAGGACCCTTCTAAAAGACCCCAGACCCTTCTAGAGGCACCAAGAACCCTTCTAAAAGCCCCCAGACCCTTCTAGAGCCCCCCAGGACCCTTCTAAAAGCCCCCAGACCCTTCTAGAGACCCGCAGGACACTTCTAAATGCCCCCAGACCCTTCTAGAGTCTCCCAGGACCCTTCTAAAAGCCCCCAGACCCTTCTAGAGCTCCCCAGGACCCTTCTAAAATACCCCAGACCCCTCTAGAGGCCACCAGGGCTCCTCTAGTGGTCCCCACACCCTTCTAGAGCCCCCAAGGACCCTTCTAAAAGCACCCAGACCCTTCTAGAGACACGCAGGACTCTTCTAAAAGCCCCCAGACCCTTCTAGAGCCTCCCAGGACCTTTCTAAAAGCCCCCATACAATTCTAGACCTCCCGAGGACCCTTCTCAAAGACCCCAGAGCCTTCTAGAGTCCTCCAGGGCCCTTCTAAAAGCCCCCAGACCCTTCTAGAGACACGCAGGACCCTTCTAAAAGCCTCCAGACCCTTCTAGATTCCCCCAGGACCCTTGTAAAAGCCCCCAGACCCTTCTAGAGCTCCTCAGGACCCTTCTAAAATCCCCCAGACCCTTCTAGAGGACCCCAGGGCTCCTCTAATGGTCCCCAGACCCTTCTAGAGCCACCAAGGACCCTTCTAAATGCCCCCAGAGCCTTCTAGACCCTCCCCGGATCCTTCTAATAGCCCCCAGACCCTTCTAGAGCCCCCCAGGACCCTTCTAAAAGCACCCAGACCCTTCTAGAGCCTCCACGGACCATTCTAAAAGCCCCCGGACCCTTCTAGAGCCCCCCAGGACCCATCTAAAAGCCCCCAGACCCTTCTACAGCCCCACAGGACCCTTCTAAAAGCCCCCAGACCCTTCTAGAGCCACCCAGGACCTTTCTGAAAGCACCCAGACCCTTCTAGAGGCCCCCAGGACCCTTCTGAAAGCACCCAGACCCTTCTAGAGCTCCCAAGGACCCTTCTAAAAGCCGCCAGACACTTCTAGAGCCTCCCCGGATCCTTCTAAAATCCTCCAGACATTTGTAGACCCCCCCAGGACCCTTCTAAAAGCACCCAGACCCTTCTAGACCATCCCCGGATCCTTCTAAAACCACCCAGACCCATCTGGATCCTCCCAGGACCTTTCTAAAAGCCCCCAGACCATTCTAGATGACCCAGGACCCTTCTAAAAGCCCCCAGACCCTTCTAGAGCCCCCCAGGACACTTCTGAAAGCCCCCAGACCCTTCTAGAGCCCCCCAGGACCTTTCTAAATGACCCCAGACCCATCTAGAGCCCCCCAGGACTCTTCTAATAGACTCCAGACCCTTCTAGAGGCCCGAAGGACCATTCTGAATGCCCACAGACCCTTCTAGAGCCCCCTAGGACCCTTCTATAAAGCCTCCAGACCCTTCTAGAGGCCCCCAGGACCCTTCTAAAAGCCCCCAGACCCTTCTAGAGACACCCAGGACCCTTCTAAAAGCACCCAGACACATCTAGCGCCCTCAGGACCCTTCTAAAAGCCCCAAGACCCTTCTAGAGCTCCCCTGGACCCTTCTAAAAGCCCCCAGACCCTTCTAGAGGCCCCCCAGGACCCTTCTAAAAGCACCCAGACCCTTCTAGAGCCCCACAGGACCCTTCTAAAAGCACCCAGACCCTTCTAGAGCCCCACAGGACCCTTCTAAAAGCCCCCAGACCCTTCTAGACCCTCCCCGAATCCTTCTAAAAGCAACCAGACCCTTCTAGAGCCTCCCAGGACCCTTTTAAAATCCCTCAGACACTTCTAGAGGCCCCCAGGACCCTTCTAAAAGCCATCAGAATCTTCGAGATGCCCCCAGGACCCTTCTAAAAGACCTCACACCCATCTAGAGCCCCCCAGGAACCTTCTAAAAGCCCCCAGACCCTTCTAGAGACCCGCAGGACCCTTCTAAAAGCACTCAGACGCTTCTAGAGTCTCCCAGGACCCTTCTAAAAGCACCCAGACACTTCTAGAGCTCCCCAGGACCTATCTAAACTCCCCCAGACCCTTCTAGAGCCCCCCAGGACCATTCTAAATGTCCCCAGACCCATCTAGACCCCCCCAGGACTCTTCTAAAAGCATCCAGACCCTTCTAGAGGCCCCCAGGACCCTTCTGAATGCCCCCAGACCCTTCTAGAGCCCCCCAGAACTCTTCTAAAAGCCTCCAGACCCTTCTAGAGGCCCCCAGGACCCTTCTGAAAGCCCCCAGACCCTTCTAGAGCTCCCCAGGACCTTTCTAAATGCACCCAGACACTTTTAGCGCCACCCAGGACCCTTCTAAAAGACCCCAGACCCTTCTAGAGCTCCCCAGGACCATTCTGAAAGCACCCAGACCCTTCTAGAGCCACTCAGGACCCTTCTAAAAGCACCCAGACCCTTCTAGAGCCCCACAGGACCCTTCTAAATGCCCCCAGACTCTTCTAGACCCTCCCCGAATCCTTCTAAAAGCACCCAGACCATTCCAGAGCCTCCCTGGACCCTTCTAAAATCCCTCAGACACTTCTAGAGGCCCACAGGACACTTCTAAAAGCCCCCAGAGCATTCTAGATGCCCCCAGGACCATTCTAAAAGCAGTCACACCTATCTAGAGCACCCCAGGACCCTTCTAAAAGCCCCCGGACCCTTCTAGAGACACGCAGGACTCTTCTAAAAGCCCCCAGACCCTTCTAGAGCCTCCCAGGACCTTTCTAAAAGCCCCCAGACAATTCTAGACCTCCCGAGGACCCTTCTAAAAGCCCCCAGACCCTTCTAGAGACACGCAGGACCCTTCTAATGGTCCCCAGACCCTTCTAGAGCCCCCCAGGACCCTTCTAAATGCCCCCAGACCCTCTTAGAGCCCCCCAGGACCCTTCTAAAAGCATCCAGACTATTCTAGAGGACCGCAGGACCCTTCTAAAATCCCCCAGACCCTTCTAGAACACCCCAGGACCCTTCTAAAAGAGCCCAGACGATTCTAGAGCCCCCCAGGACTCTTCTAAATGCCCCCAGACACTTCTAGAGAGCCCAGGGCCCGTCTAAAAGCACCCAGACCCTTCTAGAGCCCCCCAGGACCATTCTCAAAGACTCCAGACCCTTCTAGAGCCCCCAGGACCCTTCTAAAAGCCCCCAGACCCTTCTAGATCCTCCCCGTATCATTCTAAATGCCCCCAGACCCTTCTAGAGGACCCCAGGACCATTCTAAAAGCCGCCAGACCCTTCTAGAGCCTCCCCGGATCATTCTAAAAGCCCATAGACGCTTCTACATGCCCCCAGGACCGTTCTAAAACCCTCCAGACATTTGTAGAGCCTCCCAGGACCCTTCTAATTCCCCCAGACCCTTCTAGAACCTCCCCGGATCCTTCTAAAAGTACCCAGACCCATCTGGATCCTCCCAGGACCCTTTAAAAGACCCCAGACCCTTCTAGAGGTCCCAAGAACACTTCTAATAGCCCCCCAGACCATTCTAGAGCCCCTCAGGACCCTTCTGAAAGCCCCCAGACCTTTCTAGAGCACCCCAGGACCCTTCTAAATGCCCCCAGACCCTTCTAGAGACCCCCAGGACCCTTCTAAATGCCCCCAGACCCTTCTAGAGCCACCCAGGACCTTCTAAAATACTCCAGACTTTTCTAGAGGCCCGCAGGACCCTTCTGAAAGCCCCCAGACCCTTCTAGATCCGCCCAGGACCCTTCTAAAAGCCCCCAGACCATTCTAGAGCCCCCCATAACTCCTCTAAAAACCCCCAGACCCTTCTAGAGAAGCCCAGGGCCCCTATAAAAGCACCAAGACCCTTCTAGAGCCCCCCAGGACCATTCTAAAATCCCCCATACCTTCTAGAACCGCCCAGGACCCTTCTAAAACCACTCAGACCGTTCTAGACCCTCCCCGGATCCTTCTAAAAGACCCCACGCCCTTCTAGAGCCACCCAGGACCCTTCTAAAAGCCTCCAGACCCTTCTAAAGCCCCCCAGGACCCTTCTAAAAGCCCCCAGACCCTTCTAGAGATTCCACGTATCCTTCTAAAAGCCCCCAGACCCTTCTAGAGCCCCCCAGGACCCTTCTAAATGCCCCCAGACCAATCTAGAGCCCCCCAGGACTCTTCTAAAAGCATCCAGTCTTTTCTAGAGGCCACCAGGACCGTTCTGAATGCCCCCAGACCATTCTAGAGCCCATCAGGACCATTCTAAAAGCCTCCAGACCATTCTACATGCCTCCAGGACCCTTCTGAAAGCCCTCAGACCCTTCTAGAGCTCCCCAGGACCCTTCCAAATACACCCAAACACTTCTAGCGACCCCCAGGACACTTCTGAAAGCCCCAGACCCTTCTAGAGCTCCCCAGGACTCTTCTAAAAAGCCCCAGACCCTTCTAGAGCTCCACAGGACCCTTCTAAAAGCCCCAGACCCTTCTAGACCCTCCCCGGATCCTTCTAAAAGCACCCAGACCCGTCTAGAGCCTCCCCGGACCCTTCTAAAAGGCCGCAGACAATTCTAGAGGCCCCCAGGACCCTTCTAAAAGCACCCAGAGACTTCTAGATGCACCCAGGACCATTCTAAAAGCAGTCACACCATTCTAGAGCCCACCAGGACCCTTCAAAAAGACGCCAGACCCTTCTAGAGTCCCCCAGGACCCTTTTAAAAGCTCCCAGACCCTTCTAGAGACCCGCAGGACCCATCTAAATGCCCCCAGACCCTTCTAGAGTTTCCCAGGACCCTTCTAAAAGCCCCCAGACCCTTCTAGAGCTCCCCAGGACCCTTCTAAAATACCCCAGACCCTTCTAGAGGCCTCCAGGGCCCCTCTAGTGGTCCCCAGACCCTTCTAGAGCCCCCAAGGACCATTCTAAAAGCCCCCAGACTCTTCTAGAGGCCCCTAGGGCCCCTCTAATGGTCCCCAGACCCTTCTAGAGCCCCAAGGACCCTTCTAAAAGCCCCCAGACCCTTCTAAAGACCCGCAGGACCCTTCTAAATGCCCCCAGACGTTTCTAGAGGCCCCCAGGATCCTTCTAAAATCCCCCAGACCCTTCTAGAGCCCCCCCGGACACTTCTAAATGCCCCCAGACCCTTCTAGAGCCCTCCAGGACCCTTCTAAAAGCCCCCAGACCCTTCTAGAGCTCCCCAGGACTCGTCTAAAATACCTAAGACCCTTCTAGAGTTCCCCAGGGCCCCTCTAGTGGTCCCCAGACCCTTCTAGAGCCCCCAAGGACCATTCTAAAAGCCCCCAGACCCTTCATGATCTACCCAGAACCCTTCTAAAATCCCCCAGACCCTTCTAGAGGCCCCTAGGGCCCCTCTAATGGTCCCCAGACCCTTCTAGAGCCCCCAAGGACCCTTCTAAAAGCGCCCAGACCCTTCTAGAGACCCGCAGGACCCTTCTAAAAGATCCCAGACCCTTGTAGACGATCCCTGGATCCTTCTAATAGCCACCAGACCCTTCTAGAGCCCCCCAGGACCCTTCTAAAAGTCCCCAGACCCTTCTAGACCCTCCCTGGATCCTTCTAAAAGCACCCAGACACTTCTAAAGCCTCCCAGGACCCTTATAAAATCCCTCAGACCATTCTAGAGCCCCCCAGGACCCTTCTAAAAGCTCCCAGACCCTTCTAGAGACAGGCAGGACCCATCTAAATGCCCCCAGACCCTTCTAGAGTTTCCCAGGACCCTTCTAAAAGCCCCCAGACCCTTCTAGAGCTCCCCAGGACCCTTCTAAAATACCCCAGACTCTTCTAGAGGCCTCCAGGGCCCCTCTAGTGGTCCCCAGACCCTTCTAGAGCCCCCAAGGACCATTCTAAAAGCCCCCAGACCCTTCTAGAGGCACCTAGGGCCCCTCTAATGGTCCCCAGACCCTTCTAGAGCCCCAAGGACCATTCTAAAAGCCCCCAGACCCTTCTAGAGACCCGCAGGACCCTTCTAAATGCCCCCAGACCTTTCTAGAGGCCCCCAGGATCCTTCTAAAATCCCCCAGACCCTTCTAGAGCCCCCCAGGACCCTTCTGAAAGCCCCCAGACCCTTCTAGATGCGCCCAGGACCCTTCTAAAAGACCCCAGACCATTCTAGAGCCCCCCAGGACTCTTCTAAAAGCCCCCAGACCCTTCTAGAGAAGTCCGGGGCCCCTCTAAAAGCACCCCGACCCTTCTAGAGCTCCCCAGGACCCTTCTAAAATCCCTCAGACCCTTCTAGAGCCCCCCAGGATCCTTCTAAAATCCCCCAGACCCTTCTAGAACCCCCCAGGAAGATTCTAAAACCACCCAGACCGTTCTAGACCCTCCCAGGACCCTTCTAAATGCACCCAGACCCATCTAGAGCCCCCCAGGACCCTTCTAAAAGCCTCTCGTCCCTTCTAGAGGCCACCAGGACCGTTCTGAATGCCCCCAGACCCTTCTAGAGCGCTCCAGGACCCTTCTAAAAGCCTCCAGACCCTTCTACATGCCCCCCAGACCCTTCTGAAAGCCCCCAGACCCTTCTAGAGCTCCCCAAGACCCTTCCAAATACACCCAGACACTTCTAGCGACCCCCAGGATCATTCTGAAAGCCCCAGACCCTTCTAGAGCTCCCCAGGACTCTTCTAAAAGGCCCCAGAGCCTTCTAGAGCCCCCCAGGACCCGTCTAAAAGACCCCAGACCCTTCTAGAGCTCCACAGGACCCTTCTAAAAGCCCCAGACCCTTCTAGACCCTAACCGGATCCTTCTAAAAGCACCCAGACCCTACTAGAGCCTCCCCGGACACTTCTACAACTCCTCAGACACTTCTAGAGGCCCCCAGGACCCTTCTAAAAGCACCCAGAGATTTCTAGATGCACCCAGGACCATTCTAAAAGCTCTCACACCCTTCTAGAGCCCCACAGGACCCTTCTAAAAGCCCTCAGACCCTTCTAGAGACACGCAGGACCTTCTAAATGCCCCCAGACCCTTCTAGAGTCTCCCAGGACCCTTCTAAAAGCCCCCAGACCCTTCTAGATCTCCCCAGGACCCTTCTAAAATACCCCAGACCTTTCTAGAGGCACCCAGGGCCCCTCTAGTGGTCCCCAGACCATTCTGGAGCCCCCAAGGACCATTCTAAAAGCACCCAGACCCTTCTAGAGACCCGCGGGACCCTTCTAAATGCACCCAGACCCTTCTACAGCCTACCAGGACCCTTCTAAAAGACCCCAGACCCTTCTAGAGGCCCCTAGGGCCCCTCTAATGGTCCCCAGACCCTTCTAGAGCCCCCAAGGACCCTTCTAAAAGCCCCCAGACCCCTCTAGAGACCCGCAGGACCCTTCTAAAACAACCCAGACCCTTGTTAGACCATCCCAGGACCCTTCTAATATCCCCCAGACCCTTCTAGAGCCCCCCAGGACCCTTATAAAAGCCCCCAGAGCCTTCTAGATGCCCCCAGGACCCTTCTAAAAGCCCCCACACCATTCTAGAGCCACACCGGAACCTTCTAAAAGCCTCCAGACCATTCTAGAGCCCCCCAGGACCCTTCTAAAAGCCCCCAGACCCTTCTAGAGGCCCCAGGACTCTTCTAAAAGCCGCCAGACCCTTCTAGAGGCCACCAGGACTCTTCTAATAGCCCCCAGACCCTTCTAGACGCCCCCTGGACCCTTCTAAAAGCCTCCAGACATTTGTAGAGCCCCCCAGGACCCTTCTAAATGCACCCAGACCCATCTAGACCCTCTCCGGATCCTTCTAAAAGCACCCAGACCCATCTGGATCCTCCCAGGACCCTTCTAAAAGACTCCAGACCCTTCTAGATGCGCCCAGGACCCTTCTAAAAGCTTCCAGACCCTTCTAGAGGCCCCCAGGACCCTTCTGAAAACCCCCAGACCCTTCTAGAGCCCACCAGGACCCTTCTAAATGCCCCCAGACCCTTCTAGAGCCGCCCAGGGCCCTTCTAAAAGCTTCCAGACCCTTCTAGAGGCCCCCAGGACCCTTCTGAATGCCCCCAGACCCTTCTAGAGCCCCCCAGGACCCTTCTAAAAGACTCCAGACCCTTCTACAGCCCCCCAGAACCCTTCTGAAAGCCCCCAGACCCTTCTAGAGCTACCCAGGACCCTTCTAAAATCCCCCAGACGCTTCTAGAGCCCCTTAGGACCCTTCTAAAAGCACCCAGACCCTTCTAGAGCCCCCTAGGCCCCTTCTAAAAGCACCCTGACCCTTCTAGAGCCCCACAGGACCCTACTAAAAGCCCCCAGACCCTTCTAGACCCTCCCTGGATCATTCCAAAAGCACCCAGACCCTTCTAGAACCTCCCAGGACCCTTCTAAAATCCCTCAGACAATTCCAGAGGCCCCCAGGACCCTTCTAAAAGCACCCAGAACCTTCTAGAGCCCCACAGGAATATTCTAAAAACACCCAGACACTTCTACAGACCCAGAGGACCCTATAAAATCCTACAGACCCTTCTAGAGCCCCCCAGGACCCTTCTAAAAGACTCCAGACCCTTCTAGAGACCCCCAGGACCCTTCTAAAAGACTCCAGACCCTTCTACAGCCCCCCAGGACCCTTCTGAAAGATCCCAGACCCTTCTAGAGCTACCCAGAACCCTTCTAAAATACCCCAGACCCTTCTAGAGCTCTCCAGGACCCTTCTAATATCCCCCAGACCCTTCTAGATGCCCCCAAGGCCCCTCTAATGATACTCAGACCCTTCTAGAGCCCCCAAGGACCCTTCTAACAGGACCCAGACCCTTCTAGAGCTCCCCAGGACCCTTCTAAAAGACCCCAGACCCTTCTAGAGCTCCCCAGGACCCTTCTAAAAGCCCCCAGACAGTTCTAGAGCCTCCCGGGACCCTTCTAAAAGACCCCAGACCCTTCTAGAGCTCCCCAGGACACTTCTAAAAGCACCCAGACCCTTCTAGAGCCCCCCAGGACCCTATAAAAGCCCCCACACCCTTATTGAGGCACCCAGGACCCTTCCGAAATACCCCAGACCCTTCTAGAGCCACCCAAAGACCCTTCTCAAAGAACCCAGAACCTTCGAGAGCCCGCCAGGACACTTCTATAAGCCCCCAGACCCTTCTAGAGGACCCCAAGGCCCCTCTTAAGGACCCCCGTCTCTCCTAGAAGGGTCTCGGGGCTTTTAGAAGGGCCCTGGGGGGCTCTAGAATGGTCTGGGGGCTTTTAGAAGGGTCCTGGGGTTCTCTAGAAGGGTCTGGGGGCTTTTGAAAGTATCCTGGTGGCCTCTAGAATGGTGTGGGATATATCAGAGGGGTCCGGGTATGATCTAGAAGGGTCTGGGGGCTTTTAGAAGGGTCCTGGAAGGCTTTAGAAGGGTCTGGGGACTTTTAGAAGGGTCCGGGGGGCCTCTAGAAGGTCTGGAGGCTTTTAGAAGGGTCCTGCGAGGCTCTAGAAGGGTCCGGGGGCTTTTAGAGGGGTCCTGCGAGGCTCTAGAAGGGTCTGGGGGCTTTTAGAATGATCCGGGGAGGGTCTAGAAGGGTCTGGGGGCCTTTAGAAGGGTCCTGGGGGTCTCTAGAAGGGTCTGAGGGCTTTTAGAATGATCCGGGGAGGGTCTAGAAGAGTCTGGGGGCCTTTAGAATGGTCCTGGGGCTCTCTAGAAGGGTCTGGGGGCATTTAGAAGGGTCCTGTGTGTCTCTAGAAGGGTCTGGGTGCTTTTAGAATGGTCCTGGGGGGCTCTAGAAGGGTCTGGTGGCTTTTAGAAGGGTCCTGGGTGGATCTAGAACGTTCTGGAGGCTTTCAGAAGGGTCATGGGGGTCTCTAGAATGGTCTGGGGGCTTTTAGAAGGGTCCTGTAGAGCCCTAGAAGGGTCTGGGTACTTTTAGAAGGGTCCTGGGATGCTCTAGAAGGTTCTTGGGGCTTTCAGAAGGGTCCTGGGGGCCTCTATAAGGGTCTGGGTGCTTTTAGAAGGGTCCTGGGGGGCATTTAGAAGGGTCTTGGGGCATTTAGAAGGGTCCTGGGGTGCTCTAGAAGGGACGGGGGACTTTTAGAAGGGTCCTGGGGTGCTCTAGAATGGACGGGGTGCCTTAAGAATGCCCTGGGGACCTCTAGATTGGTCTGGGGGCTTTTAGAAGGGTCCTGGGAGGCTCTAGAAGGGTCTGTAGGCTTTTAGAAGGGTCCTGGGGGGCTCTAGAAGTGTCTGGGGGCTTTTAGAAGGGTCCTGGTGTCCTCTAGAAGGGTCTGGGGGCTTTTAGAATGATCCGGGGACGGTCTAGAAGGGTCTGGGTGCTTTTTGAAGGATCCTAGGGGGCTCTAGAAGGGTCTGGGGTTTTTTAGAAGGATCCGGGGAGGGTCTAGAAGGGTCTGGGGGCTTTTAGAAGGGTCCTGGGGTCCTCTAGAAGGGTCTGGGGGCATTTAGATGGGTCATAGGGGGTCCTAGAAGGGTCAGGGGGCTTTTAGAAGGGTCCTGGGTGGCTCTAGAAGGGTTTGGGGGCTTTTAGAATGATCCGGGGAGTGTCTACAAGGGTCTGGGGGCTTTTAGAAGGGTCCTGGGGGTCTCTAGAAGGGTCTGGTGGCATTTAGAAGGGTCCTGGGAGGCTCTAGAAGGGTCTGGGTGCTTTTATAAGGGACCGGGGAGCCTCTAGAAGGGTCTGGGTGCTTTTAGAAAGGTCCTGGGGGGCTCTAGAAGGGTCTAGAGGCTTTTAGACGAGTCCTGGGGGCCTCTAGAAGGGTCTGGGGGCTTTTAGAAGGGTCCTGGGTGGATCTAGATTGGTCTGGGGGCTTGTAGAAGGGTCCTGGGGGGCTCTAGAAGGGTCTGGGGTCTTGTAGAATGGTCCTGGGGGGGCTCTAGAAGGGTCTGGTGGCTTTTAGAAGGGTCCTGGGGGCCTCTAGAAGGGTCTGGGGGCTTTTAGAAGGGTCCTTGGGGGCTCTAGAAGGGTCTGGGGGCTTGTAGAAAGGTCCTGGTAGGCTCTAGAAGGGTCTGGGGGCTTTTAGAAGGGTCCTGGTTTGCTCTAGAATGGTCTGGGTGCTTTTAGAAGGGTCCTGGGAGGCTCTAGAAGGGTCTGGGGGCTTTTAGAAGGGTCCTGGGTGGCTCTAGAATGGTCTGGGGGCTTTAAGAAGGGTCCTGGGAGGATCTAGAAGAGTCTGGGGGCTTTTAGAAGGATCCTGGGAGGCTCTAGAAGGGTCTGGAGGCTTTTAGAATGGTCCTGGGATGCTCTAGAAGGGTCTGGGTGCTTTTAGAAGGGTCCTGGGGGGCTCTAGAAGGTTCTGGGTGCTTTCAGAAAGGTCCAGGGAGCCTCTAGAAGGGTCTGGAGGCTTTTAGAAGGGTCCGGGGGGGCTCTAGAAAGGTCTGGGGACTTTTAGAAGGGTCCTGGGGTGCTCTAGAAGGGACGGGGTGCCTTAAGAGGAGGCCTGGGGGGCTCTAGAAGTGTCTGGGGGCTTTTAGAAGGGTCCTGGGGGGCTCTAGAAGGGTCTGGGGTCTTTTAGAAGGATCCGGGGAGTGTCTATAAGTGTCTGCGGCCTTTCAGAAGGGTCCTGGGGGTCTCTAGAAGGGTCTGGGGGCTTTTAGAATGGTCCTGGGTGGGTCCAGAAGGGTCTGGGGTCTTTTAGAATGGTCCTGGGAGGCTCTAGAATGGTCTGGGTGCTTTTAGAAGGGTTCTAGTTGCCTCTTGAAGGGTCTGGGGGCATTTAGAAGGGTCCTGGGGGGATCTAGAAGGGTCTAGGGGCTTTTAGAAGGGTACTGGGGGGCTCTAGAAGGGTCTGGGGGCTTTTAGAATGATCCTGGGGGGCTCTAGAAGGGTCTGGGTTCTTTTCGAAGGATCCGGGGAGGGTCTAGAAAGGTCTGGGGGCTTTTAGAAGTGTCCTAGGGTACTCTAGAAGGGTCTGGGGGCTTTTAGATGGGTCCTAGGGGGCTCTAGAAGGGTCTGGGGGCTTTTGGAATGATCCTGGGGGGCTCTAGAAGGGTCTGGGGGCTTTTAGAATGATCCTGGTGGTCTCTAGAATGGTCTGGGGGCTTTTAGAATGATCCGGGGACGGTCTAGAAAGGTCTGGGTGCTTTTTGAAGGATCCTAGGTGGCTCTAGAAGGGTCTGGGGGCTTTTAGAAGGATCCGGGGAGGGTCTAGAAGGGTCTGGGGGCTTTTAGAAGGGTACTGGGAGGCTCTAGAAGGGTCGGGGTGCTTTTATAAGGGTCCGCGGAGCCTCTAGAAGGGTCTGGGTGCTTTTAGAAAGGTCCTGGGGGCCTCTAGAAGGGTCTGGGTGATTTTAGAAGGGTCCTGGGGGCCTCTAGAAGGGTCTGGGGGCTTTTAGAAGGGTCCTTGGGGGCTCTAGAAGGGTCTGGGGGCTTGTAGAAAGGTCCTGGTAGGCTCTGGAAGGGTCTGGGGTCTTTTAGAAGGGTCCTGGTGTGCTCTAGAATGGTCTGGGTGCTTTTAGAAGGGTCCTGGGAGGCTCTAGAAAGGTCTGGGGGCTTTTAGAAGGGTCCTGGGTGGCTCTAGAATGGTCTGGGGGCTTAAAGAAGGGTCCTGGGGGGCTCTAGAAGGTTCTGGGTGCTTTCAGAAAGGTCCAGGGAGCCTCTAGAAGGGTCTGGAGGCTTTTAGAAGGGTCCTGGGTGGCTCTAGAATGGTCTGGGGGCTTTTAGAAGGGTCCTGGGAGGATCTAGAAGAGTCTGGGGGCTTTTAGAAGGATCCTGGGAGGCTCTAGAAGGGTCTGGAGGCTTTTAGAATGGTCCTGGGATGCTCTAGAAGGGTCTGGGTGCTTTTAGAAGGGTCCTGGGGGGCTCTAGAAGGTTCTGGGTGCTTTCAGAAAGGTCCAGGGAGCCTCTAGAAGGGTCTGGAGGCTTTTAGAAGGGTCCGGGGGGGCTCTAGAAAGGTCTGGGGACTTTTAGAAGGGTCCTGGGGTGCTCTAGAAGGGACGGGGTGCCTTAAGAGGAGGCCTGGGGGGCTCTAGAAGTGTCTGGGGGCTTTTAGAAGGGTCCTGGGGGGCTCTAGAAGGGTCTGGGGTCTTTTAGAAGGATCCGGGGAGTGTCTATAAGTGTCTGCGGCCTTTCAGAAGGGTCCTGGGGGGCTCTAGAAGGGTCTGGGGGCTTTTAGAATGGTCCTGGGGGGGTCTAGAAGGGTCTGGGGTCTTTTAGAATGGTCCTGGGAGGCTCTAGAATGGTCTGGGTGCTTTTAGAAGGGTTCTAGTTGCCTCTTGAAGGGTCTGGGGGCATTTAGAAGGGTCCTGGGGGGATCTAGAAGGGTCTAGGGGCTTTTAGAAGGGTACTGGGGGGCTCTAGAAGGGTCTGGGGGCTTTTAGAATGATCCTGGGGGGCTCTAGAAGGGTCTGGGGTCTTTTCGAAGGATCCGGGGAGGGTCTAGAAGGGTCTGGGGGCTTTTAGAAGTGTCCTAGGGGACTCTAGAAGGGTCTGGGGGCTTTTAGATGGGTCCTAGGGGGCTCTAGAAGGGTCTGGGGGCTTTTGGAATGATCCTGGGGGGCTCTAGAAGGGTCTCGGGGCTTTTAGAATGATCCTGGTGGTCTCTAGAATGGTCTGGGGGCTTTTAGAATGATCCGGGGACGGTCTAGAAAGGTCTGGGTGCTTTTTGAAGGATCCTAGGTGGCTCTAGAAGGGTCTGGGGGCTTTTAGAAGGATCCGGGGAGGGTCTAGAAGGGTCTGGGGGCTTTTAGAAGGGTACTGGGAGGCTCTAGAAGGGTCGGGGTGCTTTTATAAGGGTCCGGGGAGCCTCTAGAATGGTCTGGGTGCTTTTAGAAAGGTCCTGGGGGCCTCTAGAAGGGTCTGGGTGATTTTAGAAGGGTCCTGGGTGGCTCTACAAGGGTCTGGGGGCTTTTAGAAGGGTCCTGTGGTTCTCTAGAAGGGTCTGGGGGCTTTTGAAAGTATCCTGGTGGCCTCTAGAATGGTGTGGGATATATCAGAGGGGTCCGGGTATGATCTAGAAGGGTCTGGGGGCTTTTAGAAGGGTCCTGGAAGGCTCTAGAAGGGTCTGGGGACTTTTAGAAGGGTCCGGGGGGCCTCTAGAAGGGTCTGGAGGCTTTTAGAAGGGTCCTGCGAGGCTCTAGAAGGGTCCGGGGGCTTTTAGAGGGGTCCTGCGATGCTCTAGAAGGGTCTGGGGGCTTTTAGAATGATCCGGGGAGGGTCTAGAAGGGTCTGGGGGCCTTTAGAAGGGTCCTGGGGGTCTCTAGAAGGGTCTGAGGGCTTTTAGAATGATCCGGGGAGGGTCTAGAAGAGTCTGGGGGCCTTTAGAATGGTCCTGGGGCTCTCTAGAAGGGTCTGGGTGCTTTTAGAAGGGTCCTGGGAGGCTCTAGAAGGGTTTGGGGGCTTTTAGAATGGTCCTGGGTGGCTCTAGAAGGTTCTGGTTGCTTTTCGAAGGGTCCTGGCTTATCTAGAAGGGTCTGGGGGCATTTAGAAGGGTCCTGGGTGTCTCTAGAAGGGTCTGGGTGCTTTTAGAATGGTCCTGGGGGGCTCTAGACGGGTCTGGTGGCTTTTAGAAGGGTCCTGGGTGGATCTAGAAGGTTCTGGAGGCTTTCAGAAGGGTCATGGGGGTCTCTAGAATGGTCTGGGGGCTTTTAGAAGGGTCCTGGGGAGCCCTAGAAGGGTCTGGGTACTTTTAGAAGGGTCCTGGGATGCTCTAGAAGGTTCTTGGGGCTTTCAGAAGGGTCCTGGGGGCCTCTATAAGGGTCTGGGTGCTTTTAGAAGGGTCCTGGGGGGCTCTAGAAGGGTCTTGGGGCATTTAGAAGGGTCCTGGGGTGCTCTAGAAGGGACGGGGGACTTTTAGAAGGGTCCTGGGGTGCTCTAGAATGGACGGGGTGCCTTAAGAATGCTTTGGGGACCTCTAGAAGGGTCTGGGGGCTTTTAGAAGGGTCCTGGGGGTATCTAGAAGGGTCTGTAGGCTTTTAGAAGGGTCCTGGGGGGCTCTAGAAGTGTCTGGGGGCTTTTAGAATGATCCGGGGACGGTCTAGAAGGGTCTGGGTGCTTTTTGAAGGATCCTAGGGGGCTCTAGAAGTGTCTGGGGTTTTTTAGAAGTATCCGGGGAGGGTCTAGAAGGGTCTGTGGGCTTTTAGAAGGGTCCTGGGGTCCTCTAGAAGGATCTGGGGGCATTTAGATGGGTCATAGGGGGCTCTAGAAGGGTCAGGGGGCTTTTAGAAGGGTCCTGGGTGGCTCTAGAAGGGTCTGGGGGCTTTTAGAATGATCCGGGGAGTGTCTAGAAGGGTCTGGGGGCATTTAGATGGGTCATAGGGGGCTCTAGAAGGGTCAGGGGGCTTTTAGAAGGGTCCTGGGTGGCTCTAGAAGGGTCTGGGGGCTTTTAGAATGATCCGGGGAGTGTCTACAAGGGTCTGGGGGCTTTTAGAAGGGTCCTGGGGGTATCTAGAAGGGTCTGGTGGCATTTAGAAGGGTCCTGGGAGGCTCTAGAAGGGTCTGGGTGCTTTTTTAAGGGACCGGGGAGCCTCTAGAAGGGTCTGGGTGCTTTTAGAGAGGTCCTGGGGGGCTCTAGAAGGGTCTAGAGGCTTTTAGACGAGTCCTGGGGGCCTCTAGAAGGGTCTGGGGGCTTTTAGAAGGGTCCTGGGTGGATCTAGATTGGTCTGGGGGCTTGTAGAAGGGTCCTGGGGGGCTCTAGAAGGGTCTGGGGGCTTGTAGAATGGTCCTGGGGGGGCTCTAGAAGGGTCTGGTGGCTTTTAGAAGGGTCCTGGGGGCCTCTAGAAGGGTCTGGGGGCTTTTAGAAGGGTCCTTGGGGGCTCTAGAAGGGTCTGGGGGCTTGTAGAAAGGTCCTGGTAGGCTCTAGAAGGGTCTGGGGGCTTTTAGAAGGGTCCTGGGGTGCTCTAGAATGGTCTGGGTGCTTTTAGAAGGGTCCTGGGAGGCTCTAGAAGGGTCTGGGGGCTTTTAGAAAAGTCCTGGGTGGCTCTAGAATGGTCTGGGGGCTTTAAGAAGGGTCCTGGGAGGATCTAGAAGAGTCTGGGGGCTTTTAGAAGGATCCTCGGAGGCTCTAGAAGGGTCTGGAGGCTTTTAGAATGGTCCTGGGATGCTCTAGAAGGGTCTGGGTGCTTTTAGAAGGGTCCTGGGGGCCTCTAGAAGGGTCTGGGGGCTTTTAGAAGGGTCCTTGGGGGCTCTAGAAGGGTCTGGGGGCTTGTAGAAAGGTCCTGGTAGGCTCTAGAAGGGTCTGGGGGCTTTTAGAAGGGTCCTGGTTTGCTCTAGAATGGTCTGGGTGCTTTTAGAAGGGTCCTGGGAGGCTCTAGAAGGGTCTGGGGGCTTTTAGAAGGGTCCTGGGTGGCTCTAGAATGGTCTGGGGGCTTTAAGAAGGGTCCTGGGAGGATCTAGAAGAGTCTGGGGGCTTTTAGAAGGATCCTGGGAGGCTCTAGAAGGGTCTGGAGGCTTTTAGAATGGTCCTGGGATGCTCTAGAAGGGTCTGGGTGCTTTTAGAAGGGTCCTGGGGGGCTCTAGAAGGTTCTGGGTGCTTTCAGAAAGGTCCAGGGAGCCTCTAGAAGGGTCTGGAGGCTTTTAGAAGGGTCCGGGGGGGCTCTAGAAAGGTCTGGGGACTTTTAGAAGGGTCCTGGGGTGCTCTAGAAGGGACGGGGTGCCTTAAGAGGAGGCCTGGGGGGCTCTAGAAGTGTCTGGGGGCTTTTAGAAGGGTCCTGGGGGGCTCTAGAAGGGTCTGGGGTCTTTTAGAAGGATCCGGGGAGTGTCTATAAGTGTCTGCGGCCTTTCAGAAGGGTCCTGGGGGTCTCTAGAAGGGTCTGGGGGCTTTTAGAATGGTCCTGGGGGGGTCCAGAAGGGTCTGGGGTCTTTTAGAATGGTCCTGGGAGGCTCTAGAATGGTCTGGGTGCTTTTAGAAGGGTTCTAGTTGCCTCTTGAAGGGTCTGGGGGCACTTAGAAGGGTCCTGGGGGGATCTAGAAGGGTCTAGGGGCTTTTAGAAGGGTACTGGGGGGCTCTAGAAGGGTCTGGGGGCTTTTAGAATGATCCTGGGGGGCTCTAGAAGGGTCTGGGGTCTTTTCGAAGGATCCGGGGAGGGTCTAGAAAGGTCTGGGGGCTTTTAGAAGTGTCCTAGGGGACTCTAGAAGGGTCTGGGGGCTTTTAGATGGGTCCTAGGGGGCTCTAGAAGGGTCTGGGGGCTTTTGGAATGATCCTGGGGGGCTCTAGAAGGGTCTCGGGGCTTTTAGAATGATCCTGGTGGTCTCTAGAATGGTCTGGGGGCTTTTAGAATGATCCGGGGACGGTCTAGAAAGGTCTGGGTGCTTTTTGAAGGATCCTAGGTGGCTCTAGAAGGGTCTGGGGGCTTTTAGAAGGGTACTGGGAGGCTCTAGAAGGGTCGGGGTGCTTTTATAAGGGTCCGGGGAGCCTCTAGAAGGGTCTGGGTGCTTTTAGAAAGGTCCTGGGGGCCTCTAGAAGGGTCTGGGTGATTTTAGAAGGGTCCTGGGGGCCTCTAGAAGGGTCTGGGTGATTTTAGAAGGGTCCTGGGGGCCTCTAGAAGGGTATGGGGGCTTTTAGAAGGGTCCTGGGGTTCTCTAGAAGGGTCTGGGGGCTTTTGAAAGTATCCTGGTGGCCTCTAGAATGGTGTGGGATATATCAGAGGGGTCCGGGTATGATCTAGAAGGGTCTGGGGGCTTTTAGAAGGGTCCTGGAAGGCTCTAGAAGGGTCTGGGGACTTTTAGAAGGGTCCGGGGGGCCTCTAGAAGGGTCTGGAGGCTTTTAGAAGGGTCCTGCGAGGCTCTAGAAGGGTCCGGGGGCTTTTAGAGGGGTCCTGCGATGCTCTAGAAGGGTCTGGGGGCTTTTAGAATGATCCGGGGAGGGTCTAGAAGGGTCTGGGGGCCTTTAGAAGGGTCCTGGGGGTCTCTAGAAGGGTCTGAGGGCTTTTAGAATGATCCGGGGAGGGTCTAGAAGAGTCTGGGGGCCTTTAGAATGGTCCTGGGGCTCTCTAGAAGGGTCTGGGTGCTTTTAGAAGGGTCCTGGGAGGCTCTAGAAGTGTCTGGGGTTTTTTAGAAGTATCCGGGGAGGGTCTAGAAGGGTCTGTGGGCTTTTAGAAGGGTCCTGGGGTCCTCTAGAAGGGTCTGGGGGCATTTAGATGGGTCATAGGGGGCTCCAGAAGGGTCAGGGGGCTTTTAGAAGGGTCCTGGGTGGCTCTAGAAGGGTCTGGGGGCTTTTAGAATGATCCGGGGAGTGTCTACAAGGGTCTGGGGGCTTTTAGAAGGGTCCTGGGGGTATCTAGAAGGGTCTGGTGGCATTTAGAAGGGTCCTGGGAGGCTCTAGAAGGGTCTGGGTGCTTTTTTAAGGGACCGGGGAGCCTCTAGAAGGGTCTGGGTGCTTTTAGAAAGGTCCTGGGGGGCTCTAGAAGGGTCTAGAGGCTTTTAGACGAGTCCTGGGGGCCTCTAGAAGGGTCTGGGGGCTTTTAGAACTGTCCTGGGTGGATCTAGATTGGTCTGGGGGCTTGTAGAAGGGTCCTGGGGGGCTCTAGAAGGGTCTGGGGGCTTGTAGAATGGTCCTGGGGGGGCTCTAGAAGGGTCTGGTGGCTTTTAGAAGGGTCCTGGGGGCCTCTAGAAGGGTCTGGGGGCTTTTAGAAGGGTCCTTGGGGGCTCTAGAAGGGTCTGGGGGCTTGTAGAAAGGTCCTGGTAGGCTCTAGAAGGGTCTGGGGGCTTTTAGAAGGGTCCTGGGGTGCTCTAGAATGGTCTGGGTGCTTTTAGAAGGGTCCTGGGAGGCTCTAGAAGGGTCTGGGGGCTTTTAGAAAAGTCCTGGGTGGCTCTAGAATGGTCTGGGGGCTTTAAGAAGGGTCCTGGGAGGATCTAGAAGAGTCTGGGGGCTTTTAGAAGGATCCTCGGAGGCTCTAGAAGGGTCTGGAGGCTTTTAGAATGGTCCTGGGATGCTCTAGAAGGGTCTGGGTGCTTTTAGAAGGGTCCTGGGGGCCTCTAGAAGGGTCTGGGGGCTTTTAGAAGGGTCCTTGGGGGCTCTCGAAGGGTCTGGGGGCTTGTAGAAAGGTCCTGGTAGGCTCTAGAAGGGTCTGGGGGCCTTTAGAAGGGTCCTGGTTTGCTCTAGAATGGTCTGGGTGCTTTTAGAAGGGTCCTGGGAGGCTCTAGAAGGGTCTGGGTGCTTTTAGAAAGGTCCTGGGGGCCTCTAGAAGGGTCTGGGTGATTTTAGAAGGGTCCTGGGGGCCTCTAGAAGGGTCTGGGGGCTTTTAGAATGATCCTGGTGGTCTCTAGAATGGTCTGGGGGCTTTTAGAATGATCCGGGGACGGTCTAGAAAGGTCTGGGTGCTTTTTGAAGGATCCTAGGTGGCTCTAGAAGGGTCTGGGGGCTTTTAGAAGGATCCGGGGAGGGTCTAGAAGGGTCTGGGGGCTTTTAGAAGGGTACTGGGAGGCTCTAGAAGGGTCGGGGTGCTTTTATAAGGGTCCGGGGAGCCTCTAGAAGGGTCTGGGTGCTTTTAGAAAGGTCCTGGGGGCCTCTAGAAGGGTCTGGGTGATTTAAGAAGGGTCCTGGGGGCCTCTAGAAGGGTCTGGGGGCTTTTAGAAGGGTCCTTGGGGGCTCTAGAAGGGTCTGGGGGCTTGTAGAAAGGTCCTGGTAGGCTCTGGAAGGGTCTGGGGGCTTTTAGAAGGGTCCTGGTGTGCTCTAGAATGGTCTGGGTGCTTTTAGAAGGGTCCTGGGAGGCTCTAGAAAGGTCTGGGGGCTTTTAGAAGGGTCCTGGGTTGCTCTAGAATGGTCTGGGGGCTTAAAGAAGGGTCCTGGGGGGCTCTAGAAGGTTCTGGGTGCTTTCAGAAAGGTCCAGGGAGCCTCTAGAAGGGTCTGGAGGCTTTTAGAAGGGTCCTGGGTGGCTCTAGAATGGTCTGGGGGCTTTAAGAAGGGTCCTGGGAGAATCTAGAAGAGTCTGGGGGCTTTTAGAAGGATCCTGGGAGGCTCTAGAAAGGTCTGGGGGCTTTTAGAAGGGTCCTGGGTGGCTCTAGAATGGTCTGGGGGCTTAAAGAAGGGTCCTGGGGGGCTCTAGAAGGTTCTGGGTGCTTTCAGAAAGGTCCAGGGAGCCTCTAGAAGGGTCTGGAGGCTTTTAGAAGGGTCCTGGGTGGCTCTAGAATGGTCTGGGGGCTTTTAGAAGGGTCCTGGGAGGATCTAGAAGAGTCTGGGGGCTTTTAGAAGGATCCTGGGAGGCTCTAGAAGGGTCTGGAGGCTTTTAGAATGGTCCTGGGATGCTCTAGAAGGGTCTGGGTGCTTTTAGAAGGGTCCTGGGGGGCTCTAGAAGGTTCTGGGTGCTTTCAGAAAGGTCCAGGGAGCCTCTAGAAGGGTCTGGAGGCTTTTAGAAGGGTCCGGGGGGGCTCTAGAAAGGTCTGGGGACTTTTAGAAGGGTCCTGGGGTGCTCTAGAAGGGACGGGGTGCCTTAAGAGGAGGCCTGGGGGGCTCTAGAAGTGTCTGGGGGCTTTTAGAAGGGTCCTGGGGGGCTCTAGAAGGGTCTGGGGTCTTTTAGAAGGATCCGGGGAGTGTCTATAAGTGTCTGCGGCCTTTCAGAAGGGTCCTGGGGGGCTCTAGAAGGGTCTGGGGGCTTTTAGAATGGTCCTGGGGGGGTCTAGAAGGGTCTGGGGTCTTTTAGAATGGTCCTGGGAGGCTCTAGAATGGTCTGGGTGCTTTTAGAAGGGTTCTAGTTGCCTCTTGAAGGGTCTGGGGGCATTTAGAAGGGTCCTGGGGGGATCTAGAAGGGTCTAGGGGCTTTTAGAAGGGTACTGGGGGGCTCTAGAAGGGTCTGGGGGCTTTTAGAATGATCCTGGGGGGCTCTAGAAGGGTCTGGGGTCTTTTCGAAGGATCCGGGGAGGGTCTAGAAGGGTCTGGGGGCTTTTAGAAGTGTCCTAGGGGACTCTAGAAGGGTCTGGGGGCTTTTAGATGGGTCCTAGGGGGCTCTAGAAGGGTCTGGGGGCTTTTGGAATGATCCTGGGGGGCTCTAGAAGGGTCTCGGGGCTTTTAGAATGATCCTGGTGGTCTCTAGAATGGTCTGGGGGCTTTTAGAATGATCCGGGGACGGTCTAGAAAGGTCTGGGTGCTTTTTGAAGGATCCTAGGTGGCTCTAGAAGGGTCTGGGGGCTTTTAGAAGGATCCGGGGAGGGTCTAGAAGGGTCTGGGGGCTTTTAGAAGGGTACTGGGAGGCTCTAGAAGGGTCGGGGTGCTTTTATAAGGGTCCGGGGAGCCTCTAGAATGGTCTGGGTGCTTTTAGAAAGGTCCTGGGGGCCTCTAGAAGGGTCTGGGTGATTTTAGAAGGGTCCTGGGTGGCTCTACAAGGGTCTGGGGGCTTTTAGAAGGGTCCTGGGGTTCTCTAGAAGGGTCTGGGGGCTTTTGAAAGTATCCTGGTGGCCTCTAGAATGGTGTGGGATATATCAGAGGGGTCCGGGTATGATCTAGAAGGGTCTGGGGGCTTTTAGAAGGGTCCTGGAAGGCTCTAGAAGGGTCTGGGGACTTTTAGAAGGGTCCGGGGGGCCTCTAGAAGGGTCTGGAGGCTTTTAGAAGGGTCCTGCGAGGCTCTAGAAGGGTCCGGGGGCTTTTAGAGGGGTCCTGCGATGCTCTAGAAGGGTCTGGGGGCTTTTAGAATGATCCGGGGAGGGTCTAGAAGGGTCTGGGGGCCTTTAGAAGGGTCCTGGGGGTCTCTAGAAGGGTCTGAGGGCTTTTAGAATGATCCGGGGAGGGTCTAGAAGAGTCTGGGGGCCTTTAGAATGGTCCTGGGGCTCTCTAGAAGGGTCTGGGTGCTTTTAGAAGGGTCCTGGGAGGCTCTAGAAGGGTTTGGGGGCTTTTAGAATGGTCCTGGGTGGCTCTAGAAGGTTCTGGTTGCTTTTCGAAGGGTCCTGGCTTATCTAGAAGGGTCTGGGGGCATTTAGAAGGGTCCTGGGTGTCTCTAGAAGGGTCTGGGTGCTTTTAGAATGGTCCTGGGGGGCTCTAGACGGGTCTGGTGGCTTTTAGAAGGGTCCTGGGTGGATCTAGAAGGTTCTGGAGGCTTTCAGAAGGGTCATGGGGGTCTCTAGAATGGTCTGGGGGCTTTTAGAAGGGTCCTGGGGAGCCCTAGAAGGGTCTGGGTACTTTTAGAAGGGTCCTGGGATGCTCTAGAAGGTTCTTGGGGCTTTCAGAAGGGTCCTGGGGGCCTCTATAAGGGTCTGGGTGCTTTTAGAAGGGTCCTGGGGGGCTCTAGAAGGGTCTTGGGGCATTTAGAAGGGTCCTGGGGTGCTCTAGAAGGGACGGGGGACTTTTAGAAGGGTCCTGGGGTGCTCTAGAATGGACGGGGTGCCTTAAGAATGCTTTGGGGACCTCTAGAAGGGTCTGGGGGCTTTTAGAAGGGTCCTGGGGGGCTCTAGAAGGGTCTGTAGGCTTTTAGAAGGGTCCTGGGGGGCTCTAGAAGTGTCTGGGGGCTTTTAGAAGGGTCCTGGTGTCCTCTAGAAGGGTCTGGGGGCTTTTAGAATGATCCGGGGACGGTCTAGAAGGGTCTGGGTGCTTTTTGAAGGATCCTAGGGGGCTCTAGAAGTGTCTGGGGTTTTTTAGAAGTATCCGGGGAGGGTCTAGAAGGGTCTGTGGGCTTTTAGAAGGGTCCTGGGGTCCTCTAGAAGGGTCTGGTTGCATTTAGATGGGTCATAGGGGGCTCTAGAAGGGTCAGGGGGCTTTTAGAAGGGTCCTGGGTGGCTCTAGAAGGGTCTGGGGGCTTTTAGAATGATCCGGGGAGTGTCTACAAGGGTCTGGGGGCTTTTAGAAGGGTCCTGGGGGTATCTAGAAGGGTCTGGTGGCATTTAGAAGGGTCCTGGGAGGCTCTAGAAGGGTCTGGGTGCTTTTTTAAGGGACCGGGGAGCCTCTAGAAGGGTCTGGGTGCTTTTAGAAAGGTCCTGGGGGGCTCTAGAAGGGTCTAGAGGCTTTTAGACGAGTCCTGGGGGCCTCTAGAAGGGTCTGGGGGCTTTTAGAAGGGTCCTGGGTGGATCTAGATTGGTCTGGGGGCTTGTAGAAGGGTCCTGGGGGGCTCTAGAAGGGTCTGGGGGCTTGTAGAATGGTCCTGGGGGGGCTCTAGAAGGGTCTGGTGGCTTTTAGAAGAGTCCTGGGGGCCTCTAGAAGGGTCTGGGGGCTTTTAGAAGGGTCCTTGGGGGCTCTAGAAGGGTCTGGGGGCTTGTAGAAAGGTCCTGGTAGGCTCTAGAAGGGTCTGGGGGCTTTTAGAAGGGTCCTGGGGTGCTCTAGAATGGTCTGGGTGCTTTTAGAAGGGTCCTGGGAGGCTCTAGAAGGGTCTGGGGGCTTTTAGAAAAGTCCTGGGTGGCTCTAGAATGGTCTGGGGGCTTTAAGAAGGGTCCTGGGAGGATCTAGAAGAGTCTGGGGGCTTTTAGAAGGATCCTCGGAGGCTCTAGAAGGGTCTGGAGGCTTTTAGAATGGTCCTGGGATGCTCTAGAAGGGTCTGGGTGCTTTTAGAAGGGTCCTGGGGGGCTCTAGAAGGGTCTGGGTGCTTTCAGAAAGGTCCAGGGAGCCTCTCGAAGGGTCTGGAGGCTTTTAGAAGGGTCCGGGGGGGCTCTAGAATGGTCTGGGGTCTTTTAGACGGGTCCTGGCGTGCTCTAGAAAGGTCTGGGGACTTTTAGAAGGGTCCTGGGGTGCTCTAGATAGGACGGGGTGCCTTAAGAGGAGGCCTGGGGGGCTCTAGAAGTGTCTGGGGGCTTTTAGAAGGGTCCTGGGGGGCTCTAGAAGGGTCTGGGGGCTTTTAGAATGGTCCTGGGGGGGTCTAGAAGGGTCTGGGGTCTTTTAGAATGGTCCTGGGAGGCTCTATAATGGTCTGGGTGCTTTTAGAAGCGTTCTAGTTGCCTCTTGAAGGGTCTGGGGGCATTTAGAAGGGTCCTGGGGGGCTCTAGAAGGGTCTAGGGGCTTTTAGAAGGGTACTGGGGGGCTCTAGAAGGGTCTGGGGGCTTTTAGAATGATCCTGGGGGGCTCTAGAAGGGTATGGGATCTTTTCGAAGGATCCGGGGAGGGTCTAGAAGGGTCTGGGGGCTTTTAGAAGTGTCCTAGGGGACTCTAGAAGGGTCTGGGGGCTTTTAGATGGGTCCTAGGGGGCTCTAGAAGGGTCTGGGGGCTTTTGGAATGATCCTGGGGGCCTCTAGAAGGGTCTCGGGGCTTTTAGAATGATCCTGGTGGTCTCTAGAATGGTCTGGGGGCTTTTAGAATGATCCGGGGACGGTCTAGAAAGGTCTGGGTGCTTTTTGAAGGATCCTAGGTGGCTCTAGAAGGGTCTGGGGGCTTTTAGAAGGATCCGGGGAGGGTCTAGAAGGGTCTGGGGGCTTTTAGAAGAGTACTGGGAGGCTCTAGAAGGGTCGGGGTGCTTTTATAAGGGTCCGGGGAGCCTCTAGAAGGGTCTGGGTGCTTTTAGAAAGGTCCTGGGGGCCTCTAGAAGGGTCTGGGTGATTTTAGAAGGGTCCTGGGTGGCTCTAGAAGGGTCTGGGGGCTTGTAGAAGGGTCCTGGGGGGCTCTAGAAGGGTCTGGGGGCTTTTAGAAGGGTCCTGGGGGCATTTAGAAAGCTCTGGGAGCTTTTAGAAGGGTCCTGGGGTGCTCTAGAAGGGTCTGGGGGCTTTTAGAAGGGTCCTGGGGGGCTCTAGAAGGGTCTGGGGGCTTTTAGAAGGGTCCTGGAGGTCTCTAGAAGGGTCTGGGGTCTTTTAGAAGCGTCCTGGGTGGCTCTAGAAGGGTCTGGGGGCTTTTAGAAGGGTCCTGGGTGTCTCTAGAAGGGTCTGGGAGCTTTTAGAAGGGTCCTGGGAGGCTCTAGAAGGGTCTGGGGGCTTTTAGAACTGTCCTGGGATGCTCTAGAAGGGTCTGGGTCTTTTAGAACTGTCCTGTTATGCTCTAGAAGGTTCTGGGGGCTTTCAGAAGGGTCCAAGGGTCCTCTAGAAGGGTCTGGAGGCTTTTAGAAGGGTCCGGGGGGGCTCTAGAAGGGTCTGGGGGCTTTTAGAAGGGTCCTGGGGTGCTCTAGAAGGGTCTGGGGAATTTAAGAAGGGTCCTGGGGTGTCCTAGAAGGGACGGGGT